>JABBWL010000206.1:0-121940 GCA_016758765.1 Suillus cothurnatus | reverse complement strand
ATGGCTTGCCATATACCATGATCAGCCAATATTGATGTCAGCTCTCCACGAAACCTCAGGGACCTTGGTCTCACCTACAAGCGCTTGAAGAGGGTCGCGGCCGAACATGATGGTTTTCCGAGCTGATTGGTTGCACAACATGACAACCAACTATACAGCTGAGCAGCTCGTGTTCATGGACGAGTCAAGCAAAGATGACCGCACCACACTCCCTAGATATGGTTGGTCACATCAGTGGACAATTCCCCTTTGACAGTGTCCGCTTGAACAGGGGCATTCGATACAGTGTGCTGCCGGCTCTCACTATTGACGGCTATATGACTGGTCCGAGTCGTTGAGGGATCTATAGATGGCGCAGAGTTCTAACGATTTCGTTGTCAGACTGTCAACCACTACTTACTTCACCTGCAAGTATCTGACACATTCGTAGGTTGTTTACTTATTTTTTCTGCCGCCATACTCTCCAGATTTCAAATCCGATCGAGGAGAGCTTCCGTTGCTGTACGTTCAACTACTTTTCATTGTAGTCTGTCGCTCACACTTCCTCTACAGTGAAGAAATGGCTTCGACGGCATTGGAGAGATCTCCAACACAGCCAATTCCCTGAGCAGGACCTTCATGAAGCTTGCTTCAAGGCCGTAAATGCCGAAAATGCTCGAGGCTGGTATAGGCATAGTGGCTATCTGTAGCGCGGACAATATTACGCGGAGGGGAGTAGTAGTTAATAGCTGCATTTACGGGGTAACGATTTACGGGATGAATATATACGAAAGTCATGTAAGATTATCAGAGTTTAACGATTCACGAATAGTAAATGTGCGAATAAATGGCGGGGGATATCACATTGTAGATCTCGAGTGCAGTCCCGAGTCCCGAGATGACCTAGTAAGCAATCCCGTCGAGTAACAAGGAGGTCATCAGTGGACTGGTGAACAGATGAAATGGTATTTAAGGTAATATATTATCGAGCATCACAACAATCTACGTAAATCTGCCACCCACTTTTACATGGGGATATGTGGTATTATCGAGGAAAGACCAATTTGGGATGACACCAGCCTGGTACTATCATGTGCTTTGTGAGACGTTCCCGCTTGGATGGATCTAAGAAAAAAAAATTGGTAGAGGTTCACAAATTTAAAGATGTCCCAAGATTCAGAGTGAAAAGGAAGGAGGTTGCAGTGTGCGAAGGTGAAGAAAACCTAGCTGATGTCACTCGTGGGGCGAATGCATATCATTCTGGATTCAGATAATATATTATCGCTAGCTGAGGGTGACTATCACTTGTATTGAATTTGCTCCAGGGCCAAAAGTATAAGCCTGTGTCACAACCAGACCATAACAGCAGTATCTTGCGAATCACGGGCTTATTGATCGACTGTCACTCGGAGGCATATATTATGTGGACGAATAGACAATGTTCCAAGATGTCTCGAAGCCAATACTGCTTCCTCGATGACAGTAAGCTTCAACAAGATTGTAAACGCAGAACCGTGCATATCACATATCTACTTGTCGGCTGTCACTTGGAGCCATATGTTACACAGCAGTGTCGACGATGTTCTGAAATATCTCAAAGTCGATCCTACTTCTCCATCGATGACAGGCTTCAGCAAGACCTTAAAGGCAGACACATGCATATCGCACATCTATTTGTGGCTGCGACTGGGAGCTATATATTTCACAGTGGGACCGACAATGTTCTAAAATATCTCAAATTCAATCATACTTCCTCATTGACGACAAGTTCCAGTAAGCCCTTAAATGCAGACACGTGCATATCGCACATCTATTTGTTGGCTGTCCCTTGGAATCATATGTTACACAGTGGCGCCGATAATGATCCAAGATATCTCGATGTCGATCCTGTTTCTTCATCAACGGAAAGCTTCAGTAAGACCTTAAATGCAGACATGTGCATATCGCACCTCTATTTGTCGGCTGTCCCTCGGAACCATATGTTACACAGTGGCGCCGACAATGACCTAACATATCTCGAAGCCGATCCCGCATCCTCATCGACAACAAGTTTCAGAAAGACCTTAAACATAGACAAGTGCATATCGTACGTTAACTTGTTTGCTGTCACTCGAAGCCATTCATTACACGGGAGAACCAACAACGTTCCAAGATATCTCAAAGCTGATCCTACTTCTTCATCAACAGAAAGCTTCAGCAAGACCGTAAACGCAGTCACGTGCTCATCACATGTTAATTTGTCAGCTGTCACTCAGAGCCATACACTACGCAGAAGAGCAAACAGCGTCCCAAAATGTGGTAGAGTAAATATGAATCCTCAACGGACGGAGTTGCCGATTTGTCACAGATAAGCGCAAATTGTCAGGTGAGGCCATCCATGCAGGAAAGTTCAAAACTCTTGAATGTGAGTTGAATTCAAATATTTCGCAATAGGGATGATGTTCATAAACGATCAAAAAGATTTTGCATCTTCACAATTTGCGCAATCTTCGGCACTAATAACCAGAAGTTGTGAAGTTGCATGTATTGTTGTATTTCATAGGTTGGTCTACCAGGTATGAATGTTTCCTTAGTACTGTAGATTTACAACCATAGCTTCATCATCGTGGAGTTTCGTCAGTCGCACAATAACATTAACACTAACATATTATTAGCAATTGAGATTGTAAGGCCCGAACATGAGAGTGTAATCAATAAAAGTGTAACAAAGGTTCTAGAGCTAGTCGGAGTCAAATACGGCCTCTTCCATCTCCTTTCTCTGGGCAGCAAGAGCACTGACGGACATCTGGGAAACAACATCTTGCGTCAAGTCCTGTCGGTGGCTTTTTCCAAAAATTTTCCTACAGGACGTTAGCAATTCCTGCGTGTTTCCGACAGCCAAATACTTACCTTGTCCACCACTCCAAGAGCGCATTTACCCTGGCTAGCGCGGCTGGACCTGGCGCATCTTCAAAGAAATCTACGATATTGTTCCAGAACAGTTGATAATCGAAGTCTGCATCTACAGTGCGCCAGGAAGTGATGTTTGAAAGAGCAAATCGGACCTGCAGAAATTAACGTTAAATTTGTAGTCAGAGGCAAGGATCAAAGCGTACTTGACACGCAGTGTAAGCAATCGCGTGAGGAGTCACCTTCCTCATACCTATAATGGAGGCGATGCAGGTCTTGACTCTTGCTTGGTCTGATCGTCTCCGAGCGCGTCGGTTGTTCTCGAGGATATTGGCGCCGTCACCATCACCATCTACTTCATTGGCAGAGGAGGGAGAAGTAAAGATGGCCTTAAATCCCTGTAAAGTGATGAGCTATGATTCATTTGGAAAAATAAAGTTAGCACGCACCATAACTAACAGTTTGACTTCATGAGACCCCGCGCTCGAGATTTTTGACAGAAGCTTCATAGCCTTCATACAGGAACAGCGGCATGAGTTCTCGGAGACGATGTAAGCAGTTGTATGGTCACGGATCCCAGCTCTGACACTGGACAAAATATCAGCAATATGTGAACGATGAGGACCATTGCTTACGCCGGGTCGTCCCATTGCCATTCCGCTGGACAGAGAAGGCGACCACATGCATCACTCACGAAGCCTCGATGTGCTTTGTCGTCGGCCCTGATGAGCGGAGTCGGATGACACTCAATGTTCACCCACGATGCCACGAGCTCTTTGAGAGTACCCGTGTCATCGCCATGAGCCGAGTCCGCGCCTCATTTGAGCTATATAGAAAATGAGCAGGGGTATAATAAAGGCACTGAGGACAAGCCTTTTTGAGCATCTCTTCTGACTCCTCATGGTCGAGATTTGTCAGCTTCTGGTGAAGCCATGGTAGTGTCTTGCAAAGTTCGATATAGCCACGTTGGTAGCGATCTTGTCTATGCATTGTTATAAACAAAGTCAGTACCACCGTGACGAACATAATCGAATCGAGCCCTTACTCAATAGTAGTGTCACCGTCATCGTCTTCACAGCGCCGATCATTTTCGGCAATAAGGTCTTCTATGGGAGTATAAAGGGCAACCAAACGGCGGATTGCTCGTCCCTGCGAGACGTAATAGGTCGTCTTCCTGTAATGGGGAGTTAAAATCACCTGGAGAATTCGAGAGGATACATACCTCTGCTTTGTTTCCCTGTCCTGTTTCAAAATCTCGACCTCCTCCTCAAGAACGGCAATTCTTCGCTTCGCTCTAGCATGTGGAGACGTCGGGATACACAAAGAAATTTGCTGATCCTGATTCGGAGGGCCACCTGAATCGATCCCCGATTCCATCATACCAGAGTTCGAAGTCAGAAAGAGGAGAGGTGCAGCAAGGGTGTGTAAAAGTGAACGAGGGTCGGAGAACCTCCTATGAGGCTGTCTTATATGCGCACGACATCTGCGCCAACTCGAATGGCCTAATGAAAGACGAATACATATTGGTCGGAGTTCCCAAATAAGTAGCGGAAGTTAGCCTTACATGAAAGTAATTTAGAAAGGCTTCACCGTTAAGCCATGAATTGACTGCGTCTTGAACCTTTTTAGGATAGTCTAAGGAACGACGTTAGCTTAAGCGCGGCAGGGTCTTTCTAACATACCAAAAACACGTATTCCTTGGTCGTTTCTCGAACCTTTTCGGGATAGTTCAAGGAACGGTGAAAACGGGGTTCTCTTTGATGGGACGATAAAGTTCGGGATGCAAGTAGCGGCTAGGCAATTTGAGATGGGTAACACGGGAAACAGATCTATAACACCCGAGGAAGTAGTATGAAGCATAACGTAATCGATGACTTAGGTCTGGACACACTGGAAATTCAGAAATATTGCCTGCTCCCATTGTGACAAGTTGTGGCAAAGCCCTGTCGAAATCATCACTAGATAAACATAGCAAAAATTTATATGAGAATCAAACCAACATTATCTGGAGTTAGACTCGTCCAATGACCCGGGGTATGAGCTTCAGAAGTCTAGCCTACGATCAAACGGCACTCCAGCTGGAAGTAGCGGAAATCCGGGAACCATAGCAGTCAATGGTACGTAGTTTGGCTGCAGATAGATCCTGCGATAGCTATGTACAATCATCTAGTTCTTGCAAACGTCAATAACTCTTTCGGTCTGAAGGACAGAGAATTGTTGCCCCGCACCTTTGGTTGTACCCTGGAAATCCTTGATTATGATAATGCTCTTCTGGAGCGCGGATCACCATTGCTGCGGATATGCATCGAGAGTATCGATAAAATGATCCCTTCTGCTGGCTCGTTCATGCTGTCTCAACCAATGAGAAACCATCGGTTGTCGCCAGTTGCTTCACAAAGTGTTTGCGAAGTGCGTCCAGAGGTATTTCTGAATGCTGAAAGCTCGTCCATATCATACAGCCTTAGCACTGGTAATAATACATTAAGTTAAATTTTAAAACGGACGAATGAAGGACACACGAATGAAGGACACATACTACGGCGTGCTCCTGCATCCTCCGACTATCCGGCACACTAGTCTCTCGCTCTACTCCCATTTGTAGTATTTCCAAGCCCGAGTGCGCTGGTTTTAATGGCACACGACGAACGGCGCTTTGAAAGAGTACTCGGGTTCAAGTTGGAGGGCGCTGATGTGGGAACTTGAGATGATGGCGCAGAACGAGGTACTCCATATTGCGGCTGAGATAGTAATGACGGATGTTTCCAGTAAATTGAAGAAGGTAGATGCTGGTATTGATTGGAGGTGGCTGGCTGCTCGGTATCCACCATCGAAGGGATATAATTCCTGAAATAGCTAGTGTCGTTATACGCAAACATGTGAGGATGAAAGAACTCATAGACTTACCACTCTTTGACAGTCAACTCCAGACCTTGCCATCCTCGGGTTCCTGAGACTCGCTGGCTGATGCAACGACTTCACAAGCCCTCTCATCTTCAAGGTGAGCTTCGTCTGCCTCAATACATTTATCTTCCTCCTTGCGTAGACGGTTAAGCGGGCATTTGTGCCAAGGTGAGTGAGAAGTAGGAGCGGGAGATTGCAATCGCGGCGAAGGAGTAGTGTATGAACTACTCAAGTCAATAACGATAACTACTAGTACACGACCAATTGAACTTACGAACCTTGGCTCTGTTGGTGTAGGATCAGAGGGTTAGAGGCAACTGCAAAAGCAGGCACTAACAGGAAAGGTAGGGAGGGGAGAAACTGGCGCCGCAGGCTTATCAGTACCGGAGCGCTGACCCACAGCACCGATCCGGCGCTTCACCAAGACTACTACTACTAGTCACTATGTAGATGGATTCAATTGTAAAGTTAGCCAAACAAAATGTTGATCGAGTTGTGTTCGCCACGGACTCGAAATTACCTTGACAACTTACAAGGTTTATTTCACCACCATAACGGTAGTAATCCTTAGTGGACTCGAATATTTTGCATCTGCTCAGGTATCAACTTAACTACGCAACGACGCATAGATCTTTTGAGTGGAACACGTGGCTGTTAGACCGTCCGGGACGCTCCTTTGTCATGGGGAAAAAATACTCTCCTGCATCCCCCGCTCGTCGCATTTTTCCATTTTCCAAGCAACTTCAACTTACCAGTATCACTCCCACCATAGTGTCTGATGAGAAAGGCACATGCCAAATGTGCAATTTTGCTGGAGGCTTCGCTACACAGCACTCAGCCACGATGCTAGGAATCCTTCGAGTCATTCAAAACGGTACGAGTCAATTTATTTACATTGCAAAAACGATCAGGTTGACTCGGATCGAGTCAGGCTTGATTTCAAGTACAACCTGGCTCAGCTAGAACCGCCATGACTTCCATGAGTCTCTTGGTTGGGGTCCGCTCGACCAGTGAGTCGAACCACGATCCTGAGGTACGATTAAAGATCGGGCCGAGTCTGGCTTTCTTTTGCATGCGCCAGGTCACCATCATGTTCGGGTCTTCTTTGCATAGGTCACCGTATCTGCCACCGCATCCCCATGCAAGCGGGGTCAGATATATTACGATTGATGAAGACTCTGAACGAATGATCACGCCCACAAATAGCATCGGTACGGCTCATTACAAACGCTCATCCGAGTCTGTGTCGTATACACCCGCTTTAAGATATTCGGAAGAGAATTAGTAATGGCGCCTATATGCAGTAGGTCCGAATCACTCAGTCGAAGTCCTGACAGCGCTAGTGTCAGGGTCGTGTATAGTACGAAGTTGTTTGTCGAGTCTTTTTTGGAACTAATCAGTCTCCTCTTTGGTGAGTCAACCTGCTAAGCATGATAGTAACCCCACCCCATTTGACTAGAATATAAAGGCTTGGAGGTAAGCGAACTCATCCCATCACGATGTCACCCAAATCAATAACTCTGTCCCCCATGCCCATGCAGGCTTACTATAATCAGGACTACCCCCAAGTCACGGTGGGTCGGGAGTCACCTTTATTGCGGAATATCAACAACTCCATTAATTCTATTCCTTCTGCTCGTCGGCGATCTCGTGTACAAACTGCGGCTTATTTACTGGGCATTCGTGAAAAACTACCCGAAATAGACGACGAAGAAATTAACCGAACCCGCGCTGTTCAATTATCATATGAGGCATTGGCAGGAGTTCACGGACCAGTGGAAGAACTTTCTGCACCCGCCAAGCCAGAGCCCGAACCCGAGCAAAAGAAAGGTGATTCTATGCACTCGCTGAATAACATGGGTGCTCATCTTGATCACGCTACCGTAGTCGAATTTCGGATTCCTTTGAATAGCATGGAGACCAATATAACTACGACATATGTGGGCTGTTTATACTCCGAATCAGATCTGAGTGCCCTGGACATGTTGGACTCCATGAGGGCCACCATGGACGTCCCAAAGACGTATGAAAACTTGGGTTGGCGCCTGTCTACAGCCCGCCGCACGGACCCACCTCACCGGCTTTTGAACTCACAGGATATCGGCGGTGCTTTTAGAGCTGCACGGGAGCAGATGTCCAGGAGTAAAAAGAAGAACATTGCTATCGAAATCGTCAATACCGTAAGTGGTCACTGCGAGCCGCCCGCACTACGTCATGGTGACAATTGATACTTGCAGAAGCCTGCGGTTAAGGGAAAGCCAACAGATCGGTGGGAAGGTGCTATGTCACGGTGTCCTGTTGGCGATCAGAAGATGGAATGTAAACCATTGCTTCTGCCATATATGCAGGAGTTACAGATTGTCCAGAGCAAATTGCGTTGCTCCGAACATCGACTTGGAGAGGACGCTGCGTTCTGCTGGGTGGATACATCACAACCAGGCACGAGTCCACATTATCCGTTGTGTACTCGAGACCTGCAGGAATGGGCGAAATATCTGGTGCGCATTTGCCTGCAAGAATTATACTATACCATACTTATGAATTTTAGCATGAAACACGGGATCCAGACAATGCCACATGTGTTACACTACCCAGCACACCTCACTTTGACGAGTTTCGGAAGACACGGAAGGACCGAACTGCGTCATCACTTCAGCGCGTGCCTACAGAGATCATACCGCCTGTCATACATAATCACATTCACATCCCACCTGCTATCAACGACACACTGGCTTCTAGTAATGGCGTACCTTTCAGGCAACAAGACCATGGCCCTAAACCACTCAAAAGGACATATGCACTCTACATGGAGAGTGACGAAGAATCGGACGATAACTCACAACCGCCGCAAGGTATTGATGATGTCCTTGCAAGCATCCATGCTCGCTACCCTGCTATGGAGTTCCCGCAGTATGTGGATAAGCTTAAGGATCGCGGCATACTTTATCTGGTGACAGCAGCACATTTTAATATTCAATTCTATGAGGAGAAAATCGGGATGCCAGAGGGTGCCGCATGCATGTTTCACGCCAGTGTTTGCAATGCTCGTATGAAGGAGGAACGCGCGAAGATGAGAAGGAAGACAAAAGGGAAAAGGAAGGCACAAGTACAGCCTGACGACGGAGATGAAGAAAACACACCTACCCCGGAGTAACGGATGGTTACCGGCGTCGCTTATATTTTATAATACTGGCAGCACCAGGGACAGGGATTGTTCAGGCCGGCCGGGGTAATGCAGCTCGTCGGACTCAGAGTTTCTCCTTTTCCGATCCGCTTTTTGACCTATCACTAGCATCCCTCACATAGGCTCACTCGTTACCTCCTCGTTCTTGCACCTATTACCATATTTCGCAGAATTTTTCGTTGTCTATATTATCATCGTTAGCATAGAATTACTCGATTTTAATCTGGCGGCCGCTATGGCCTGTAATGCTAGTAGGCGGCTAGCCACATTGTTGGCAGTACATGATCGAATTCTTAAGCAGATTTTCTCTCCCAGCAGCTCCACCTGCTTGTATCCCACCCTGAGATGACCCTCGGACCAACGCATCATTTGTAGATCGTGTCACCGGCTCTACCAGTACTGTAAGAGCTAGACGAACATGAAGCGCTTCTATCACGTGTTTGTTTGTTCACCTGTTAATACTTACGACTCAGATTCCCACTACCACTGTCCGAGTTACGGAATCATTGCCCTGTCAGCGGCCAGTCACGGTCCTATAGCCTTCTGTTGAGTTTACCGCCAAACCCTTCCAGTAGTGACCAGATGACACTTACATATGGTGAGCAGTGGAACGGTTTAAAGTCAAGTGAGCATTTACTACATCGTAAGACGATGATCTTGAAGTGGACATGCCGTGGACCTGTAACCAGCAATGCGATACATCAAGACAAAGACTCGGTGCAGTGATACCTTACTTAGATCGTTCGCTGATATCTTTTAGGGCCATGTTCCCACTGTCGACTACTAAGTATGGCCAAGCACTAAGTACCAACCTGGCAAGAAGTGCTACTTTCAAACCCCGCCGACTTATATAATCAGGCGGAACGATTTGAAACATGACCATATGGAACTTGAGCATCTACACACCAGCCGCTGTGTACGTTCTTAAATCACCTTCAATGAACACTTTCAGAGGATCTAGTCCCGATCCGCACCGTACAGCACGAGCTGCTGACCGTATCCTGGCTAAATCCATGCCAAAGGACAAATTTGAGTCATCAGACAAGACTCAGACTCAGAGTCAATCCCATGATATACTCCTAGACTCCATCATGCAGCAAAATGATAACTCCAATGACCCATTATATGCACCTGCGTCCCTTCCCTCTGTAACCCGCCACATGCCTTGTTATGCGAGGCGCTCAGCCCAAAGATTCCGGCCCGCTCAGGGAATGTCATGTCATGATGCTCCCAATGCACTAGAACTCCGATTTGTTGAAAGATCTCTAGGAAAGTACTCTGGTGAGACTGATATGAGTATGATAGATGTCCAGCAGGTATTTTGGTTTGATTTTGATCACAGATTACCTCAAGTTAACGGGCATTACAATAGGGTCTCGATGTCTTTAATCGTGGCATTGATGCTTTGCCTGACAGCGCTGTCCGTGCAGCCGTCCTCGCAAAACGATCTGATCGCGAATCTAGGCGCTTGCGCGCTCTCACAACAGCTTGGGAGCTCGAGACAACCGAACGACACGCGATTCTTCTTCAAGCGCTTTTGCTGAATGATGCTCGGAAGTATGCCGAAAGCATGGTGGAAGCTTCTTTCTTCGAGAAGCTTTTGGTCAAACGCAGTAAGAACCAGCTCGAAGATGACGCGGACTTTGGTATAGCTGCGTATACCCATGATTTCACGGAGTACACTGTTGCGGATCAACAACTCGAACAACTCGAGAATGCAGCGGATAAGCGCAACTTGTTGCCACTCTCCGATGATCCAACTCCTGAAATTCGCTTGAAGACATGCTTGGAGACCGTTTTAGCAGATATGGACGGTCCTATCTCCCAGATGGCCTCTGCCTGACTCGGTAAGGTGGTTATTAAATATTTGCAGATGCCATGATACTGACCGCCACGGTAGTGCGAACGAGAGTACATGTCGGAATTCTTTATATTCATTCGTGTTCTTGTCATTGTAATCATTCCCAGATCGACTCACAGGAGATGTAAAGTTGATGTACAAAACGTCATGACTGGGGAACACGGCTGCAGCAGCAAGAAGCAGCAAGAAGAATGAATTGTCACTGTACAATACTAATAATTGTTCGACTATCCGTACTAGTTTTAGAGTCGCTACTGTAACTGACCTTAAGTCAGAAATTCTTGATATTGGCAAATTTATCGACATTCAGTTCTGCCAATTCAGCATTCCGACTTGACCAGAATGACTGCTGTAAAAAGGGGAATATCCATGCGATCTCTCCATGTGAGCGGCCATCACGCTGAGCAGTGACTGACATTGCTGACTTGGTGGCGGTCACAACCAGGCCTGCCTGGTGCCAGTGCCAGTGGAGTCGAACTTTTGACGATTTGAGTCCTCTAAACAGTGAACACGCCGGTTGTTCGGCGAATGTGCAAAAAACTGGGTCTATGGCGCGGGCTTATCCTTCTTTGGCTCTCACTCTCTGTCATATACTACTATTCACCGATGGCGTCATCTCAGGCTTGCAAAGCTCCAGGTTGCTCCTGGGAGAAAGCAACCGACAGTCGAGGGCTTAGTAGGCATCGTGCAACCTGCCAATCCTACAATAAATACAAAGTTTTATCCAGTCAAAAAAGACACGAGAGAGCGAAAGAGGCAGCCAGATCTCCACTGACCCGGAACGGTTTGGTGCGGCGAACAGTTGCCGCTGGTACAACAGAAGGCTTAGCTTGCGGTAGTCCCAACTCGTCGGTGAGGGGCCTTATCTATCTATCATGCGGCAGTCATGACGACTTAGCGATTCATGTCATATTTATAGAACAAGACGGTATTGCCTATTCAGCATGTGCCAGAGGGTCACCATAATCGCTCAAAGCCCATTGCCCAATGTAAACCGTCCATCAGGTACAAAATTCAGACTAGCTATGGAAGACAGTCGCGGTCTCCCGGCGCAGCGGGGAGTCATGGGCCCTTCCAGTGAACTTCACAGCAGCAGCTTGTTATGAATGATAGTTTCAACAATGCCGTACCCGGGATTGATCATCATGCCCAGTCAGGTACTACTAGTGAGTCTCCTGGCAGCGGTGGGTTCCCGAAGCCTACTGATCATTATTTTCACTTTTTCTTAGTAGAGGAACCTTCGCACCATCGGCCAGTAAGACGGATACCTAGGCCTTTTGAGGATGTCTCTCTTTCTGATGAGGACACCAATATATCGGATCGTATTGATCCTTCGCATACTGGTCACAATGATAGCGCTCGAAATGTCACCCCGCCTCAATCCAGAATATGGAGAATTTTACTGACATTGCGAGACACACTTCAGACTCCCTTCAATTCTCTTGGACTCGGCCGATTGTACCCCCGCCGCCCATCTTTCGAGCCAGATAACTTTGTTCCATCCCAGCTACTTTCAACAACATGTCCAACTATCACGCAGGAGACGGATTCACCTGGTATTCTCCCACCTCCTTACCCGTTTTCTAACATGACAATCTACCGGCTCATGTCTTGGATGAACTCCGGAAGCAATCAGAAATCCGAGACTGAAGTCGCCCGTCTCGTCAAGGAAGTAATACTGGAGAAAGATTTTGACATAACGCACCTAGAGGACTTCTCGGTGAAGAGATGTTTACGAAAGTTGGACGACGACTCCGGCGGTAGCAGGAATATCAAGTTTCCAGATGACTGGATCAAAGCCAATGTCGCCATCGATATTCCTACAAAATTGGGCGAGGGCGATACTAGATCTTTTTCTGTTCCAGGGTTCCATTTCCGCCCACTCATTGAAGTGATCAGGTCGGCTTTCGCCGCTATTCAGGCGAACGCATTCCATCTTTCCCCTTTCAAGCGTCTGTGGAAGGATCCGCTAGATGGTCACGAGGAGCGAATATTTGATGAGTTGTACACGTCTGACTCATGGTTGGATGCCCAAGACGAGCTGCAAAAGCTCCCAAGGGAGCCCGGATGTTCGTTGGAACGGGTAATCGCTGGCCTGATGTTTTTTTCGGATGCCACACATCTGGCGAACTTTGGGACAGCGAAAGCCTGGCCTCTTTATATGTATTTTGGAAATCTGACCAAATATGCACGGTCTGCACCAAAATCCGGTGCATGTCACCTTGTAGGGTTTTTACCGTCGGTAAGTTTTCCTATTCTACCTTCAAGCATCATTTGACAGTGCACGCCAGCTACCTGATAAGGTCAAAGATATCATAAGCAGCTTGCCTCGAATATCGAAGAGTGGCATGGCCGCTCTTCATACTCATTGCCGACGCGAGTTGTTCCACGCATGCTGGGATATTTTACTAGATCAAGACTTTATTCAAGCATACCGTCACGGTATCGTATTAAAATGTGCTGATGGAGTGTTACGCAGAGTTTTTCCTCGTATATTCACGTATTCAGCTGACTATCCCGAAAAGTGCGTTATCTTTTCAAGGATTGGTAGATTACTCAGTGAATTGCAGGGTTTTAATCGCCACTATTAAAGACATGGGCTCGTGTCCCTGCCCGCGCTGTCTCACGCAGAAAAGTATGTTTGCTTATCTAGGTCTCCTTAAGGACATGAAGAGCCGTCTCAACAATCTTCGAGTCTACGTCGAGACCAATATCGTCACGGCACGAGAATATATTTATAGATGGGGAAATACCGTAGACGGTATGAAAGTTGAAGAGACGCTTGGAGAGGGCTCCTGGGTGCCTGTTATGGTGAGTGCGGATTTTCTGCAACTATGACATACTAGCTCAGATGAGTAATTCGCAGAACAAGTTTGTCGAGAAGCTCGGAGCACTGCACCTTGACCCATTCCGAATGCTCGTCGTGGATTTCATGCACGAGTGCGAGTTGGGTACTTGGAAGGCTCTATTTACTCACCTCGTCAGGATCCTATATGCACTACCAGGCGGGGCTCAGCTAGTTGCAACCTTAGACTCTAGGTATGTATTTGTCTAGTGTTTCTACATAATTTATC
Source organism: Suillus cothurnatus (assembly GCA_016758765.1). Classification (NCBI taxonomy): domain Eukaryota; kingdom Fungi; phylum Basidiomycota; class Agaricomycetes; order Boletales; family Suillaceae; genus Suillus; species Suillus cothurnatus. Next base: position 108,052 of record JABBWL010000206.1, on the reverse strand, counting down.
AGTGACACATTCTATGACACCAGATTTCGTCAGGTCCCAACTTTCGGTAATGGGGTAATTCGAACCTTTGCAAACAACACATCTGAGATGAAGAGGCTAGCCGCACGAGATTTCGAAGACATTTTGCAGGTTCTATGCCCTTTAAATTCACCATTTTCTGTGTAGTGTCCTGACAACCTCTGTAGTGTGCGATACCAGTGTTTGAAGGGCTGTTTCCCGCCAGTCACGACACGATTGTGCAGACTCTTTTGTATAGGTTCGCTCAGTGGCATGCACTTGCCAAGTTAAGAAATCATTCGGAGTCGACCCTCAGTTTCTTGGAGGACACATTCAAAACTCTCTCTCGACAGTTGCGGAAATTCCGTGACTTTATGTGCGCCGCCTTTAACACTGTAGAATTACAAAAGGAGACAGCAGCTCGCCGACGAAGGTTGGCCCAACGTGCCGAATGTATTAATGCGACTTCTTCAGAATCCAGTGGGCCAAGAATGAAAAGGTTCAATTTAAACACTTATAAGTTTCATGCGATGGGTGACTACGTCCGCACTATCAAGCTCTTCGGCACTACCGACTCTTTTACCACTCAGATCGTACGTATTCTCTTTCCTAACCCTCAAGGACAACGCGGAACTTATGTTATTGGCCAGGGTGAATTGGCGCACAGAGCCTTGAAAGCAATCTATCCGTTAACGAGCAAGCTGGACACTCCAGCACAACTCGCAAAACACGAGCGCAGGCGTCGCGTGCTACGGCAAGTCAGGGAAGCAGCAGATACCACCTTGTCAAGTAATCAAACTCCGGCCGACTCTGCTACTCCATGGGTTCCCAATGATCATCATTTTATTGCAAGTAGTCGAAATAATCCAGTTTCGCTGTTCACATTCCTCCGGGAACATGGCAACGATCCAGCTACTAAGGTAAGAATAACTTTGCACTTTTGACCCAGTTTGCTTATGACGACGGTTTCAGGACTTCATTCCGAGACTCAAGGACCATATTTTGTACAGGCTAAAGAAGTTGGACGTCAGTGATTGTGATCACACATTTACGGATGACGAACGCAAGACGGTTATTATACCTAATAATACGGTCTACTTGGTCCAGACGATGAAGGTACACTACACTACTTACGACATGAGGCGCGAATATGACATTATCAACCCCCGCACCCACGCAGATGTGATGGTGCTTTCTGGAGAAACCGCCCCCACTCATCCATACTGGTATGCTCGCGTACTCGGTATCTATCACATAGATACCTGGCTTGAAGGGTCTCGTGGTCGCACCAAACAACAGCGCGTCGAGGTCTTCTATGTCCGATGGTTCGCATCACTAATACCGTCAGAATATCCGTCTGGCATGCAGCGTGCCCGCCTTCCCAAGGTAGCATTCGTGGAGGAGTCGGACCACGATGCGTTCGGATTTCTTGATCCGAGTCAAGTGATTCGAGGGACTCATTTGATCCCTTCATTCGCTTCAGGGCGCGGTGTGAGTGCTCTTCGCTACGGAAAATCTTTAGCACGTCCCAAGGAAGAACAAGATGATTGGGAAGAATATTACGTCGGAATGTGAGTGCAGCATGTCTTATTGCTGAATGATTCTTACCTGTTTAAACTACTAGTTTTGTTGACCGCGACATGTTCTTGCGCTATACTGACTTAGGTGTAGGACATCCAGTATCTTTGCGGAGGACTGCTAGGGAATGTTTTGGTTTTCGGTCAGCAGCACAAGTGGAAACTACGGACGTCAGTGAAGGCAGACTCGGAAGCAATGATGAGGGTTATGATGAAGATGGCGATGATGAACAACGGATGGACTGTGACAACGATCTTTGCGAGGAGTCGGAAGATGAAAGTGATGGACAAGAGGAATTAGAATTGGAAGATATGGAAGAGTCTGACGATGACTCGTTTGATGATCTCTCTTTTTGATTCGTTAGGCTCAAGTCGGACTTGTGAATGAGCAGAAACCTGTGGCACTACTCTTCGATAGTTGACAAAAAGTTGAAGTTTGGGTTTCTTGCTTCGTATTAATATCTGCTGTCATGGTCTTGTCTAACTGATGCCTGCGGCAAAAAACAGCAATTCTTTAAGGGTGGCCCTCCCGGATCAAGTGTAGGTGTGCGCAATCTTGCCTTGCCAGCTGTAGGCTATTACCGGAATGGCCGCCCGGCCCGGGTTTCCTTTACTCACTGCAGGCGTCTTCGCACCTGAGTGACTCATCCCGGAGTCTGAACTAACCCGCTGAGTCTCGTTTTACTAACCAATACATCCCGCAAGACTCTTTTTATTCTGGATTGGTCAGTGTTCTTCACCCTCCTCGTCGTGTTTGCATTGACATACGATAAAGCGTTCTTCTCTATTCAACTTCGTCATGATTGAAGATACCCGGGTACCAGCACTAAAATCTCAAACATCCAAGTTTTCAATCCATAGTACCGTCGGCACCTTTCAGTGTACCATAGGTACTCCGGCAGAAATGTGGCAAGGTCAAGGAAAGTATTAAAGCATTGGAAAGCCTAAGTAAGTGTTGGCCTCCTCCACAACCTATCGAGTCGATGACCGTTTCACCAGCTTGGTAAATTCAAGTACGTCTTTTCATCGGCTGATATGGAAAATGCAGTTGACCGGCCCAGTCCATGATCCACGTTTCTTGGTGGCACAGTTACATACCCTGTTTGGTTTTGATATCCGAGTCAGAATCCGAGGCTCGAGTCACATCTTAGATCAAGATATCACTTTGAATCACCCTCGTTGCGATAGGGCTACCCATACAGATTACCCGATTGTTGCAGTCAAGATACTAGGATTTTATTCCTAAAACAAGACAGTACGTAGTTTGGTGACTACGCCCGTACATTATCATAGTTGCTCACCAGCGTCTTTTTGAATAGTAACCCAACCATTCAACTTTCCAAAGGAGGAGGAGAAGGTAATCGCTTACTGGCGCGAGATAGATGCTTCCCAGATAAGTTTGAAGCTGTCCGAAGAAACAGAACATGTCTTCTTCGACGGTCCTCCTTTTATAACTGGTCTTTCTCACTATGGTCACCTTCTCGCGGGTACCATCAAGGTATGTGATCACAGTAATATCTCATCTTTATCATTGGCCGATCTGCTAACGTCCGCTTCCTTGATCTAGGACATCAACATGCTCATGATACGCTTTATGGCCATGGCCCGGGGAATCAAAAAATACAATGCAGAATGGCGCGTCACTGTCGAGCGCATGGGTGGATTGACTTTGACAACGACTGCAAAACGATAAACACGCCTTTCATAGAAGGCGAGTGGTGGGCGTAATTGGGGCTCTGGCAGAAAAAGCATGGTGTATCGTGGCCAGCACGTCGTGCCTTATTCTACGGGATACACCACCCCACTGACGAACTTCAAAGCAGGGCTAATGGGATGCAAACAATCCTGCAGTCACCATCGCATTCCCGCTAGTTGATGATCCCAGTGGCGCTTCTAGCATGTACGTCTACACCGTGGACCCTACTATCTAATCTGGCGCTGTGTGTTCACCCCGAGCTGACTTAGATCAAGATTCATGATGAAGAGCATAACGCAAATTTTATACTCTGTGATCAGCTTCTTGGGACTCTACAAAGATCCCAAGGAAGCCAAGTTCAAGAAGTTGGCATCTCACAAGTGTATCGAAATGAAGAAATGGAGATATGCGCCGCTCTTCGAGTATTTCACAGAACAGGTGTGTAAAATACCTTTGTTTCGTGCAGTTTCCGACCATCATTCAGTATGAAGATCACGCATTTCGCGTCTTTGTGGATATGGTAGTGGGGATCTATGCTCGCAACTTGAAGTTCCCGCCGCGGTCCAACTTGAACATCTCCGAGCCTGCCCAAGTTTTGACGTAAGGCGCGCTATCTTTCCTGAATTTTCGAGCTCACTATTCATCCAGCCATGTTCTCTATGCATTCGCCGATCTGAGATCCGACCCAGGGGAAGCTGTCCTGATGCATGCGCGGACCAAGATATTCACTCCCCTGGCGCAAGGGCAGTGATCAATATCAATAGTGTAAGTTGTTAGCACCCGCTGGCACGACGTACACTTGACTGGTAGCCGCAGATCGATGAGATGCCTTACGAAAATTGTACTCTAAACGTCTCATTTAGTCGGGCATTTATCAGCATTTATCCAGACCTATCATGATTGATAGGATAGTCCAAGTGCGTAATGACACTACTTATCAGTGAATAAAAATCTGGCACGATGAACAGGGTCAGTCTTATTCCTTCTTTTTCATACTCACCCGATTCTTCCTCTCAGCCTATACAGCCGTTATCTGGCCTATCACGGCTGCCCTGCGTATCGCCTCGACCCTTCTCAGGCAGTCTCAGGCTGCAGCTCGTTCCATTTATCAGTCCCTTTCAGTTTGCGGGCTTGTGACTGCAAAGTCTCTAGCCAGTCTCTTCGAGTCACTGGACACTTTTACTGACAGACATATTGGACCAGACGAGAATGAGACCGATTTCATGCTCTCAAAGCTAGACTTGCAAATCTAGTATTCTAGCTGCGACCGTGCTGCAGAACACTCGCATTACTGGCTAAGCCCTGCAGTAGGTTTCGTATTGTTCTCCGTCCAGTAACAAAACTGATGGAGGTGATAGTCGGCTGTGATGGCGGGCTTGAAAGTTGTCCCGGCTATAATCCAAATGCTCCGCCATCTGCAAGACAGAGCAAATAGACTCGTATTCGGAGGACGCCCATTTGACAAAACAAGTATTAGCAAAGATGATAATGAGTCAGTCACCTAACTAGTATACACGTAAACGAAGAATAAATGCAAATTCCTAGTTCAAAGGCCCAGTAGCAATCTGGTCAACTAGATTTTGCAACGCATCCTTCTGCTCTGGGGTCATTTGATCGAATTTGTCAACAAGTGCTGCATGGTAACTCCGATTGTTCTTGACCCACAACTCACTGTCAACCACTGTACCTGTTCGCCGCTCTTCTAAGGCCCAGCGGAAGAGAGTACCTGTCATTGTAAACAGCGGTCGCAACTTCTCGATTGTGAGTGCGGATGCACCACTAGCAGGCGATGGTCCAATCAACTCAGGACCGCCGATATAGCGGTGATATTGATACCTGCTGTCATACAGAAGGTATGCAATGTATGCCATGACGGCCGGGTTTCCAAAGGGAACGGTAATAGTACGCCCATTGATCTGACAGCCTTAAATGAGATCGTCGATTTTGGGAGCTTGAATACACGACTTACCATTAGCGTGACATTGAGAAATAGATCGTCTCCCAGCAAGTGCAATACTCGAACTCCGCGGTTGACGAGATGCGAGACACCCATCTGGTAGGTTTGTAGGTCGTATCGGAAAAAGACAAATAATCTTGCGACTTCCTTCATCTCACTTCGGGTAGAATCGACTACGTTTGCAAGGCTCTGTTCCTGGGCACGACGATGGATATGAGCCCAGTCGCGAAGGTCCGCTATTTTCAATTGGTTAGCAGTATCTTCGGATCGGATATTTGGGAAATCATACCCGACTGTCTGCTGACTGCAGTCTCCCAGGACCTTTGTGCCATAGTAGCAGCTTCCGTCGTCGTAGGTAAGAGCGATGTATTGAAAATATTATATTTCATCTCCTCTCGACACGCCAGTATAACATCTCCAGAGTTTGAAGGTGGAAACTTATAGGTTTGAGTGGCTCCTTCTGAGTCCGAAATACCGTGCCCACTTTTGGCCTTCACGAGGCGGCGCCGGCGGGATGTACGCGCACTACCTTTTGCTACAGTATGATCATTGGATCGGTCCCGCTTGGGGGCTATGGGTATTTGATTCGGAATCATGGGCTGGGTGAGCCCGGGCACCGTCACTGGCAGAACGGGCCCCGACGATGGCCTATTCAAATTGGGCAAGGTTGGCATGGAGTTACTGTTTGGAGCAAAGTACTGATCTTGCAAAGGCCACTCCTTGGGCCAGATCGCGCTAAAGGACTTTGGGATGACTCCATCAAGTTGGAGATTCGTGGGTTGAGCCCACTGAGGCAGGAACTGATTATTGTCATTATTCGATGGCAGCTGACCCATCGTAGTTGGTACGACAGGCTGTGGCGAGAGCAATGACTGACGCTGACTCGGATGTGCTGCGTGATTATAGTCATGGTAAGGATCATCTCTGGGTCCCGTTTGCACGTTTTGCGGGATAGTTGGCACAACATGACGCTGACTCAAATGTTCTGCGTGATGATAGTCATGGTAAGGATCATCTCCGGGTCCCGTTTGCATGTTTTGCGGGATAGTTGGCACGACATGATGCTGACTCGAATGCTCTGTGTGATGATAGTCATGGTAAGGGTCATCTCCGGGTCCCGTTTGCACGTATTGCGGGGGCCACCGCCCACTACTAGAACCAATCATCCATGGGAGCGGTTGATGATCGTGCCAATGATTCAAGTTGGCACGGTGGTCTGGGTGATCGTTACTCCCAAAGTTGAAGAAGCGATCAACCTCTAGGGCGTCCGGCGATGCAGCCAGCGATCGTTCAAGATCGTTTAGCAGGCTACCGTGACCATGGTGATGATGATGGTGGTGGTGTTTGCCACGGCCGCTGCCACTGGCAGAGGCGTTCATCGAAGCCATCGCACTCAGGCTGATGGTGGAGAATGATAGCTAGTGAGAATATTTACTCATCTTTAACTCGGACTCAAGGCAGTCTCGGCTTGCATCAACACGTGAACTTCATAGATTGACCAGTGAGTGTCTTTGCCAGTGAATTGAGTCAGTTCTGAGTGGTCCCATTGATGATCGATATGCCAATTGCGTCCTTCAGCACGAACAAACAAACAAGCAAACAAGCAAACAAACAAACAAGCAAGCAAACAAACAAACAAACAAACAAACAAACAAACAAACAAACAAACAAACAAACAAACAAACAAACAAACAAACAAACAAACAAACAAACAAACTCACTCCTTTTACAGAACTTTGACTCAGATCCAGCCCGAGTGTTTACTAGTAGTAGCGGCAGTCAGAGAAGATGAGAGATATGATAACACTGGTACTGTAACCAATTCATGGAGTTCTTCAGTGAGTGATCTTTTTTAACATGACGGCTCGAACTCACGATTAGAAAATCATACAGTCCATTCAACTATTTGATCATCAGATGGGGACGAGCCTGAGTCGGCCCCGCCGGGTTCGCGTGGTCATTCAAAAACCATGGTTAGTAAGTCTGTTTCCATGCCCTCAGGTTGGCCGCGGCAGACCGTTGAACCTTCAGAATCATCGTGACTGCATGGTGACTCTCCGAATCACCTTTTTTCTTTTACCTCCGCTTCAAGTTAGTCCTTCACAGTCCCCACCACGGTGTTCAATGCGATTGATTGTTCGCCTTAGACAGCCGTTCAATGCACTCCTGCTAGCGCAGCACGACGGAGAATTCAGGAGGATCACATCTGATGATGATATTATTGCACAAGTCAAAGATGCGGATACTGTTAACGGTATGATGGTCGTTAAAACACTCAAGATACGTAGCTGTATCGTATGTTTTGGAAGAAATAGATTTGTCGGTAGTTTTCTTTCTCGACATTTCCTTCTTTACGTATGTACTCAATCATACTATATCTTTCAGCAGCTTTCATTTTCATTCTCCACTGCGACAGATCGAAAGAGGAATGGTAGCCTGGAGTACCGTACAGTCACTCAGGGCAAGAGATGAATGATAGCGGCGTGTCGAGAACTGATATGTGAGGTTCTGGCCGGATGCGAAAGACACTTTCTATGAGAAAGCTTTCGAAGGTCATGCAGTGTGACTCACAGGTGAGAGTATACGAGCACCTTCAACGAAATCGGTGCATCTGGAGTAGTGTCTCTTACCTTGCGTGATTGCGGCGTGTCACGCTGTTGTTGAAAACTGATATACGCTTTCAATTTATTTGCCGGATGTGAAAGACACCTTCCATCAGAAGGCTTTCAAAAGTCGTGCAGTATGACGCACAGGTGAGGGTATACGAGCACCTTCAACAAAATCGGCACATCTGGAGTAGTGTGTCTTGCCCTGAGCGATTGTGGCGTGTCACGTCGCTGTTGAGAACTGGCATGGTATTCTAGATTCGTTTACCGGATGCGAAAGCCGCTTTCCACCAGAAAGCCTTACAAAGTTGTGCAATTCCGGTAGCAATATGGCGTTGGATTACATAGCCATCCCTACAATCCAAAGGACTCGACAAATCAGAACATACGTCAAGGTTGAGAAGACTGCATTGATATCCACTTATTCCTGTGATCGCGCTCCCTTACAGTCTCGTAACAAACTTCAATTGTACTACCATATTTCAATATCATTCATGTCTATTTCGTCGTCATCAAAAAATATTTGTGTATCTATAGCATTACAGTGTGACAGCTAGATTACGCTTGATTACAATAGCCATGGCTACAATACCAAGGACTCACCGGTCCACTGATGAGTACCTTATTCTCATTCCGGTCTAGTCAACTACTTGAAAACTCATATATACAGCCCATGCACACTCATATCTATAGAGGAATCCAGAGCAGAAACGCAAAGCGAAAGCTAGCAGTGTCTCGCGCGCTGATTCCCCGCTCCAAGTACGACCGAACGCCTCACGGAAACTTCTCACCTCTAAACGTTTTAATACCTATTTTCGTGTTATCTACTAACACGTCTAATAACTACGTCGATTCGTTCGCAACTCCCTGCCGAATTCACACCCAACCTTGCATTTAATTCCGTAATATTTGCTGGGATCCTTTCAAAAATCCTGATTCAAGAAACGGGCATCCAAACTAATCACTGTAAAAGCGACTTCCCATCTCGATATGACCTTTGTCTCAGATGATCCTATTTGGTGGCCGTTCATCGGTTCTTCTTCTCTTGTCAACTATTTCGTAGGTTCGTGGAGAGCAATTAGGATGTCAATGGTGACATCTGAATACCTGACTTCCGCTTCGCAGCTGCAAGCTCTACAGTGGTAGTATATGATTGGGGTGAGTGAGATAACACGTTCCGAAGGATTGTTGATATATATACAGCATTTAAGCATTAACATTCGGACAAGAGGTAAGTTGGTGTCATGACCTACGGATCTCACTAAGAATACTTTAACAGTTCGAACTGATCTTAGTGAGCAAAGTCCTTTATCAGAACCAAATAGCAGTTGACTCGGGGCAGAGAAAACGTTGGTCTTTCATGACCGTCATTTATATTTGTGTACGTTGAAGTTGCCGCCGGTGAAGTTGTTACGAGCGCAGTTCGCGTGTTGTACTGACTTTAACATATGCTAGGTGTGCTACATCGGAATGCTATTTTCTGCGTACGTTTGCAAGGCTATCTACATGCCACTGCAATGTGCTAATGAGTTATATCTTGCAACCAGCGCCAACATCTTCTGTATGTGTCCTTTTAAAAGTGTTCACTTCTTCTGACTTGCGTATGCAGCAATTCTCCCTTTTTCGATTACTGATTTAGTGCGTGTTCTGCATTGATGCCTACATTCCAATTCAACTACTAACTATGCTCTTTTATAGGAGTGAGTAATTTTCTCCTCCCACTTGTGTCCCCAAGAAATTGACTTCGATAGCTGTGAGTTTATGTGAAAAGTTTGTTCCACCACCAATTAACTGGGTTATAAGGCACTATCGTTTGGTATATACAGGAATGGACCCCCACCATCGTCAATTCCATGCTGGGTTGTGAGCTCGCGCGTTGTGCCTTACGGATATTGACATGACTGAAATATCATTCAAGTCGTCATGATTGCTCGGTTATATGCCATGTATCAGGGATCAAAAAAGTTGCTCATCTTTCTTGTTGTAGCCTTGCTGACTCACCCTTGGCACCACTTGGTAAAGGTACCGAGGGCCTTTCAGGCTAGGTTCCGTTGTAGGTCGTTACCTGCCTGAAAGCCTACCTCCACAGCGCGGACCGTGGTGCATTTTGTAGAGCCTCCAGCGAGGAGGAGCCAGGAGGAGGTTGCATTTTGTAGAGCCTCCAGCGAGGAGGAGCCAGGAGGAGGTTACATTACAGAGGGAGGCTCGAGAGGCTCAGGCTCATGGAGATTAGTGATAAGTATAAGTAACATACCATTGCACACCTCTTTCGAGGAGCTAACATGTTTTCCCGCTCCTCGCGAGGCGTTTTTATTTGACCTTTTGTGAAATTCATAACATAGAACACACAACAAGAACTTTGTATTCAATTCAATACTACGAATACGCGAATACAAGTAGGAGGGCAATAAGCAAGAACATGGTTCCAAGAAACAGGGAAGACAAACCAAGGTAATGCTCTAATTGCCTTCAGACTGAGGGGGAGACGACGAGTACTGCATAAGACCAGGTAGCGGGCTCGTTGAATTAGCGCGAATCGTCCGTCCATCCTCAGGATATGCGGCATAACGGGGCCAGTTTTGACGAAGATCATGTCCGTCATGACGCGGGGCTGGACCTTGATAATGATCATAGATCACCCGGCCATCACGGTATCCTGGGTATTCCTGGCGAGGAGCAGGTACACGACCATCGTGCACATCCCTTCCTCCATGGTATGCTCCAGTCCCTTGCTCATAGGAATCTGAGCGCGTAGGATAGTAGGGGTGAGGAGGAGGGGGCGGAGGATATGTGTACATGGTGTTGCGAGGATCCATGGAATGTTGAGGCTGACGAGCTGCATTGACACCAGGGGCATAATTCACACCGCTAGGCAGATGCCGTTGAGTCATGGGCTGGTACTCCGTAGAACCACGAGATGGTGGCAGAGGAAGACTTCTATCGCTAATGTTTTGCTGCCCATTAGGTTGGGCAGTTGTGTTGTGCTGATCATGGGGTGCTGGAAGAAGTGAGCGCGGTTGCTCTCGACTCTGAGGGGATGGGGATGAAGGTGTGGGTGAAGGCACCTCCAAATGGTCGCTGGCCTGCGTGGGCTGCGTGAACGTGTCCTCCATCTTCCCCCTCACAGGTAAATCCCATCTAGAGGTTCTGGGGCCTCTGGGTCCTCGTTGCTGTGCGACCTGGGCTGTATCACGGCTTCCTCGCGGGGCATCTGGAGGTCCTTGCGAGGCATCTTGCAGCACCTCCTGGGAGGTGTCGAGACTTCCTTGTCGTGCATCCTGGGTGGTGTTGGAACCTCCTGGTGCGTGCGGTTGACGCTTGCCTTCTGAGTATAGCGCAACTTGGCGTGCACTTTCAGATGATCCTGGAACGACTTGTTTGGGTTTTGGAAGTTCTACAAAATCATAAGCGCTGTTCCTGGTAGTGAAACCAATGTAGTACTTACCGCGTTGAGTGCGTGGTTGCAATGAGTCCTGTGGGCCATCACGAAGACGTGAAGCTTTATGTCCTGGAAGGAGGGTTATTAGATCTCATATAGTGCAAGGGACTTTGCTCACCATCCTGTTCAGTGTCTGATTCAGTTGCGGCAGAGACATAGCGCACTCTCTTTGCGATCTTCTGCTCCTTGCCAGTATCCTGGTCAACCGCTTTGCCCTTGCCCTTGACAGCTTTTCTGCCCTCGTGAGGCGGTTCAACAGCTTGAACGTCGCTTGATGGAGCACGTCGCTTCTGCGAGCGATGGCCTCTGGTTCCCTTCACCTTGCGTTTACGAGAGGTGGCGACTTCATCTTCATACTGTGAGTCTTCACTCTCAAGGGCGTCTTTGTCCTCCTTGAACTCATCCTCGGCATCCGACTCCGAGCTGACCTGTACATTGCTGGACAAGTCGACGGGAATGACCTCGCGTGCGGGTTTCTTTCCCTTTGAAGCCTTCAATGGACGTGGAGGAGGACGATTCCGGATCTCGACAATTGGGACAAGCTTCTTGTTAGGGATTGATTGGGATTGTGGAGGCGTGCCGTCTACGAGAATGGGGGATGCACGATGGCCTTCCTTGCGTGTTGAGGGCTTCGGCTGCTTGACCTTTGTGCTTGCTGCACCTGGTCCACGACGAGCGATTCCCTGACGGTCGATGGTGCCATCAACAAGCATGCGACGACCATGCGAATGTAAGGATTCTTCAGGAGGGGCCTCGCCGAATATAATGGGGGATTTTTGGTCTATAAAATGATTAGCTAGCCGTATTGGAAGTGAATTGATTTGCACGTACCCAAGTCTCCATTTTTTTTGTCGTTCGATGGTCAATCTGCCTGATCGCAAGGCATCCGCAAGTATGACACGCTCACGTTTATCAAGGTCGCTGATGCCTTTGGGTCGTGCAACCGTTACACGTGGCTCTCCCGGCATCAACATGTCTTCAGGATACCCTTTCATCACAAACCGGTGACGCGCCAGCTCAGCAGGTAATAGTTTCCATGGGAAAGTTCCTGACCGTGCTGTTAACTTCCCGCCGAGGTTACTGAACATTGAGGTTATGCCGACTTTGATGCATTGTATGTGGTCGGCCAGTGTCTTCCAATCGACATTGTTGGGAACCTCCTGTACCTCGTCATCATCTTCTTTTACCCCTGGGGTGCGCGTGCGCCGCCCAGGCAATGATATATCCTTTTTGGAAGGTTGAAGTCCGCCATCACCGTAAACGTCCTCAACAACGGCAAGAGAAGCCAGGTGGCTGGAAAAACATCAGCTGAAGTATTGAGACAAGAAAATATAATTGACTTACTATACATGGGCCTTAAAATGTCCCACCATCGTGTTCTCATCGGCACGACAGCGGGAAGCCCAAAACTAAAAGAACACGCAGTCAGCAAGGCCTTTGGTACACTGATGGCTCGAATTTACCTCTTCTGCACCAGGGGTCGTGTGTATGTAGCCAATTGACGCATCTTGATTCACAACCTTCCCGCACATAAGCAGCGCTGCTTCGAAGCCATGCTTTGCGGTGGCCAGATCCAGCTGGATGCTCCATTAGCGCATAAAAATTAAGTACACAATGTAAGACTTACCATGGATGTCACTTTCTTTGTCAACCTCGTGAATTCTTGTGACCGCTGTGCAACAGTCAGAGGCGGGCCTGAAGCGATCCGTGTCTCGTCAAATGTGTCGAGAATGTCTTGCCAATCCTCAGGATATGCGTCCTGGAAGGACCTATAACATTCGCCTTGGATGGTCGATGTGACTGCATCCCAACATGAGTCATAACCACTGAACTACAAAAACAGACTTACTGATAATATTCGCATCCTTGCCAGCTCGCTGTAGCTTGCGCAGGCGGTGGGCTTTGAAGTATTGCCCGTAGATGTTCCAGTGATTTGTTCCATTATTGACGCGGCCACGAGACTTGAGAAATAGATTCAAAACTTGCTGCGTTGGCATGCCAGTCGAGACTACAAGCTCATTGATGGCGCAATCAATGAGGTCGAACTGTTTTTCCATTGCAGCGTTGGCATCTTCTGACCTCCGACCAACGACAGCGGCACCTGAAGGCCCTCCCTGGGTGTCCATCGCGAGGTTTCCCGTCATGACAGGGTTGGCAGGAGGGGGAGGGATGACACCGGTGTCCATCGTGAGGTTTCCCATCATGACAGGGTTGACGGGAGTGGGAGGGATGACACGGGTGGCAGGAATATTGAGTCCAGTTGGGAATGGAACATGCGGAGGCGTATTATGTTCTGGTAGATGACTCTCGTGCGGTATGAAAAGGTTGTTTGGCTGCATGATGTCGAATGATCCTCCAGCTATAGAGTCCCAGGATGGGGCGGGGACATCGAGCGACGAGAAGTCATAGGCATCTTGTTCACCGCTGCGGATGGGCAGATCTTGTTGGGTCTGTCCCGACATACTGCTCAGGGTTGGCTGAGGAAGTATCGCATCACAGGGTGCTGTGAACACTTCCTGCATGAAGTGAGGCTCGCGAGGAACCATAGGCGACCGCTCGCGTGACACACTGCATCTAGAAAATTCGAAAGAGCTGCCTGGAGGTACCCCTCCAGGCACTTCCAGCCGACCTTGGGAAGAAACACCAGAGAAGTGCTCTAAGTGAGAACTCGGCACACCATCTGATGCATGGCCATCAGAGCCATTGTCTGGAACCAGTTTCGCTCTATTGCAGGCGCTTTTTCGAACAAGACCACCGTCGCGTGAGGTGGGTCTTATGCAAGTGCGAAGTTTGGTGGGAGTCTGGATGGGGGGGGTGATTTTTGACGCCCTCCTCCGATTTGCTCAGGGTGAGGTTCTAAAGCTGGGAAAGAGGGCGTTGAGGAGCGCGCCAAATTTTCTGGGAGATATTCTTCATTCATTTCTACATTAGAAACACAGTCAGACTGACTATGCCAGATTATGAACATGCAAACTTACTTGGGAGAGGAGCAAAAGACGTAAGATATATATGATGGGTGATAGACTAACACAAGGCTAGTCCGCGTTTAATATGAGTCAGTGATAGACTAACACAAGGCTAGTCCGCGTTTAAAATGAGTCAGTGATAAATGGTCCAGCTCAAGATGCATTCACCTTCGTCTAAGCAAATACTAGCAAGTCTCGAGGGCAACGTTGATCCTACTGACGGCAATACAAGCGGGAGGAAAAAGGTGTGAAAAAAAAGTGCATGCGATGCTTTCGTGCCTTCCATATTTCTGGGAGAGTAGCAGCTCGCATTCCATAGGGATTCACTGACAGAAAATCACTAGGACAGAAGATCGACGGCGACTCACTGCGTACCTGTATGACATAACACGAGTACACTCCTCCAGGAAGGCTCGAGAGGCTCGAGAGACCATGGAAATTGCTAAATGATGAGGGATCCTCCAAGGAGGCGCTGGAGCACCTGAGGGCGCAGGAGGTTTGACACGAGGTTGCCGCAAATATGAATGCAGGCTGGTTTCATTGGGAAATACGTATGATAACTACTTTACTCATCGAAGGCCCAGGGTTCCACCATCTTAATTCGTCCTTCATCGATGGCAATCCTGACTTTTTCCTCCCCAATTGCAACAGACTCAACCTCATGGTAAACAGCACCAGCGACACCCAGAACGCAGTTGAGTGCATTCTCCCTAGTGTAAAAATGATCAAATACGACAAGCGCCTGGAATGAATCTGTGCTCACCAGCCTGCCACTACACCAATGTGAGACCCGCGGGTGACATAGAACATGCTTTGAGAGGGTTTGACTTGTACTGAAATATTATAACAGTTTAGCGAGAAGGATACACGTGTTGATTGACTCACCTGGAATGTTATAGAAACATCCTTGTAGACGTGAAGGACAGAGTCGTCCGCCCTCGATCTCACAGCATTCTCGAAATCTGGATGGTTGTGATTGATGATGGTGAACTCTGGGCTTGCCGTGGAGAGTGCGCGATTGACGAAGACGACTGGAGGTGAAGACAAGGTGAAGACACGCTCGATGAAAAATGGTTCGGTCACCGACGACATAGTTTGCTGGGGGAAAAATTGTGAGAATTAGTGGAGTACGCTCAAAGGTTGAAAAGGCTCATCTGATGAGAAGTGGAAGATACCTACAATCGCATTCAACTTGCCAAAAAGGGTGGCATATGCATAGTGCTTGCTGGACGTTTCTGAAAAACAATTCAGAAGTTGAAAAAAGCCCTGTGTTGACCAAAACGAGTGGAAAGGATTCTATGTGTTTACGTGGAGTAAAGCTCACGTGTGTTCTTGCGCGACCCTTAGTACAGTGCCAAATAAAGTTAACCAAGATGCTCACGTTTGACGATGAACTTCTCGGCGTGCTACACCCGATGAGCAATGTTAATGAAGGCTCAGGCAAGACGTCGCCGAGTGCGGAAGTAAGGGTTCCCTGTTCCAAACGTCGCCGAGTGCGGAAGTAAGGCTTCCTTGTTCCGAGTTGTTCCGATTGTTTTCCCTTCACAACAATAGGCTATGGGGAGGCTCGTGTGGGTCTGAAGAAAAAAGGAATATCAGTGGGGTCGAACCGGGGAGCAGGGCGTTGCAAAGACCACTGCGCGATAACCACTACGCCATGAGTGCTTCCATTCATTGCACAATATTACATCCTAGAGAGTATCATAATGTCAACTAATACGCACCTTCTGAAGTCCCGAGAGCTTCTGCAATCGACCATGATGTCTTATCGTGGCCTTCTGCGTCCTGCAATCGATGGCGATGGGTTTTATCTGCAATGGTCGCGATCCTTCTCTACCGCACCTATACATCTTGATCATGGATTTCACTGAACTCGACCATTCCCTCCAACGCATTGCATCGCGGCACCATTTGCCAGTAGAGACGACGTTGGAAAGGTGGCTGGAGAGGCGGGCGGAAATGAATGATCCTAATGCATGGAAAGAGCTTGATGGCATACCATGTATTGTTGCTGGGCTAGCGGCGTTGCTTGGTAAGTGCTGTGGTTGACATCTGTAATAGAATAATCAAGTCAAAATGTTTGCAGGAAAACTTGAAGCGCCAGGGGGATTCTTTCCATGGAAAAGGCTACCCGCTGAACTAGCCAAACATGGCTACGTCCTCCAACACTACCCTGAAAATGTTCTGATGCCTGGGGAGAGACGCGCCACCCTTTCAAAGAGCAAGGGGATACACGACCTTACGCTTCGTGAGCGCCAAATCTTTGCTGATGCCCTCAAGAACAATTTACTCACCGTCAAAACCATCACTGGCAAAGACGCCCGTGCAAAGCTCGTGGCCTCCCGTAGGCCTGTCATCGTTGGGGAAGCGCCTGCACCTGATTCCAACAACAGACGTGGTCGGCGTTGGTTTGCTAACGGTCGTCTTGATAGGAGGGGTCTTCGTCGCCTTGAATTCACAGACACCTCTTCCGACACCTCCCCCGAGCCATCCCCTGCACCAGTGTCTGATGCGCCGCGTCCACGTCCTGGTCCTGCATCCGTGCGTCCTCGTGTGTCTCCTACACCACGTCCTCGTCCTGCTCGTCCAGCACTGCTCCCACCTTTCCAGGTAGTTAAACCCAACGTCGATGAACTCATCCCGGATATATCCTACCTTGGGCAGGCTTCACAATATTCTGATGGTGCCACGCACGAGGAAGACGAAGTGGAGGTCGATGAGTTGTTTGGGACCCAGGGAAGTAAAGTTGTGCGCGCTGTATAATAGTGTCATTGGGCATCGTTGTAGTACTAAAGGTTCTATATACTGGTGAAGGGGGGAGAATGTATCGAGACGAAATGCATGAATATAAGCCTTAGATACGGATCCTCTTCTGGTACATCAGCTCACCCATTGAGTGAGCAACCGTCAACTCAGTGAGTCCTTCAATGTCCAAAAAATACTGGACATCATCTATATAAGCGAGTGTAGTGCTTAAGAACCGGGAGACTGATTCAGTAGCGCGAGACTCGGTCGAGACTCCACAGAAAATTATGATTTGATCCTGCACTCGAGTTGCACGGCGGAGTAAGCGTTCGACCTCTGTTTTCGCATTTTGAATGATTGAGGTGTCGCCCTTGCCATGCACTTCATCTGGCAAGCTTTTGACGTACTGAAGGAGGAGGCTCTCTGTAAATGCGCAGGGTTCTCCAATTAGCACCAACATCTCGTCCTTGATGCTTTTGAAAGCGAGCAGGCACGATGGGAGATCTATTGATCTGTAGATATTTAAATTATGTTTCGCTATTAAAAAAAATGACATACAGTGCGTCATTCTCGTCTTCACTCGTCTCCGGCTCAGATAGATCTTCATCGTAACCTAAGGCTACAGCGAGTGCTCTTTGAATCTCCTGTACCTCCTGCGATGGCTTTGTGAGGCGAAGCCCTCATCGCCTACTCAATATACCGTCTCTGTGTCTTTGTACGTCAGTTGACCTGCCGTCTGTGAAAGACAATAAATAAAACTCAAACTTACTTTGCGTAATGATGTTGGCGTCTCTCTTGACTCGCTTCAAAATTTTTTTGTTCTGTTTTATGAACGGGGGGACGCAGCATGATGATCGTGCAGACTGGGAAAATAGACGAGTGAGCAAGGAGACCGGCAGAGGGATGTATACCAGTGGATAGTCCATCGCGGATCCACGGATAGAAGTTTCGGATCCTCCAACTCAGGTGGGAGGCGCTAGAGGAGCTGGCTGGTGCATCACGACAAGGGTCGGATGGTGGACAGTAGTTGGATAGAGGGAGGGTGAATGTGTAGGGACAGGAACGGCCAGATATCGTCAATTGCTCCTACTAGTAGTAGACACAGTCAAGAAAATAAATGGACTAACTCACCTGTGATGTTTTCGATTTCTTACAAGAGCGCCGATGGATCTTGATGGATCTTGATGGATCCCCTAGGTACATAAGTCAAATTCGAAGCTTGACGAAATGGGGAGTTCACATGCGGCTTGATTATCCAATAGGCATTCAGATACAGTTCAAGACCAATGAAAAACATATCCCAACCACGCTCGTCTTCGCGTAGACTTTGCGGATAGTGGTTTTTGAATTCTTCGTTTTTTGCCGGTTCGATTGGTACCAAAATTTCCCAATGTTTGAGTGAAGGAGGTCCGTCCGTAGAATAAGTAGCTAAGTGCGTGCATGTGTTCATTCAGCCTTTGCATCTCTCTACTGTCATTATGGGTCAAAAAGCCAAATATCTAACGTTGGCAGAAAAAACAGCTGCATTGCGCAGACAAAAGGCGAACTATGCACAGTCTGAGAGGTATGTTTACACCACACTGCACATGGCATTCTTAACCTCCACATTGTCATTGGCAGGGGGAAAGCTACTCGTCGACTTCGACGTTCTCAAAACTATGCCAAAGCACACAGTCGCAAAGGCTCGTCAAAGCCACCCCTAGCATCATCCCGGCTTCCACCCCTGCCTCGAGTTCTCATCAATCTAGCAAACGCCTCCCTTCCAGACGGTGATCTATTTCGTTGCGCTTCCCAAAGTGCTGACAACCTCGATGAATCGGAGCTCCCACAATGGGACAATAATCCCCCCTACGCTATGCCTCCTCCATCCGACACTCCAGCAGAGGTTCGATTCACAGAAAACCTTGTGCAGGTCATGCACGGCCGTAACTCACGCTTAGAGAAGGAGCAGCTACAACAACGTGCACGGAAGTACAATGCTGGAAGGCCAGATCTTTGTACAGAGTTGAAACGTGCTATTGGCGTGCTGCTGGGAGAGTGGTACATATTGCAAGACTATATCTCTGATGCAAGGGACTGTGATAGACACATCAAGATGGCCCAATGTCTCTTGCGATGGCGTGCACGCAGGATTTATCTCTATCACACTGAGGTTGAGAAGATGTTAAACGGACTTGATCCATATATTTAGTTACACATTAATACGACAAGTGTATGAAGGTAGTGACGAAACGCAGACATATGGTCTTCTTTCAAACCCGTACAGTGGCATCCATGCAAAGTTGCCGCGATCATTGCAAGCACCCATATGCCACAGTCATAGCCATTAGTCTGAACCGCGGTCTTCTGATAAAAAATTAGGATAAGTGTACGTTTAATGTATAACATACTTACTATCAGCGGTCGCGCAACCCAACCGTAGAAGTCAACGTCGACTTTGAACACACGTTGATGTTGCCGAGCGATGTTGAAAAGCTGAACAATCAATTTCATGACGTCCTAGATGCATTAAGTCTAATGAAAGAGGTACTATGTCAGTACTCACTTTGACTTCACTCTTCCAAGGTTGTTGCTCAGCGAAGCTATCAAAGAGATGAAGCTCCTTGCTCTGGAGGTGGGACAATACACAAGACCCAATGACCGACACCCGAGGGCCTATGAATTGGTATGATCCATACATCCTTGGCCCAATATTTAGTCCGTGATATGTTGCGCCAAAGCATGTCGTCTGATGCATTGTACCGAATGCGGGGGAGGTCGTGTGTGGACAAAATCGCGTATTGTTGGACAGCGGGAGAAGCCTGTAAAGAGTCTAAATAAAGCAACACTGCACAGCCGTTGATGAGGCTATCGTTCAGTAGCGCAGTAGGCGATGCGAGGATCTTGATGTCCTTTGGTTCGAAAATTTGCTGTGGGAATGCATCGTGGGCAGGACATACCAAAGTTCTGAGGATTCCAGGGATAATAACGGTAGTCTCATTCATCGGTGGTACTGCGTCAATGATGACTTGCTAGATAAACTATGAATGCATGGACGCCTGGTAAGGAAAGATGACTTACCTGGGGAGTGTGCCAGGTGATGAGAGCACGAGGGTCAGCTGGGATATCGATGTCCTCTTCGTCTTCACTGTCAAGAGTGTCAACGTTTATGATGTCATCGAGGGCAAGGTGTTCAGGTGGAGGATCATCGAAAAACGTAGCGGTAACCTCCGGATCCTCTGCGCCCTCTTCCTCCTCCACAGAAGTGGTGCATGATATCAATGGAACCCAGTGAAGTGCACATTCTTGGGAGGCACCTGAGATCCGCATCGCCAATGATTCAGCGTGTCTTGCGCGAGATTCAAATCGTAATGGTGACGCAAGTGGGTTGGACCAGCGAATTTGAAGATGTCGGAGATGCTCCCGCCGCTGACGCAGTAAGATGGAAAATCTGATATCTGTGAAGGAATTAGTGCATTGATCGAAGGTGACATAAAGGAAGGTACACACTTTCAGGCAACTGTAGAGCGAGTTCTATTGCAGCGAGTTCATCGCCAAACCACCTGCAAAGGTTGTCAGCTTCTAGCCCAAGCCGCCTCTGCTCCTCGATGCATCTATCACGCTTTAACATAGCGCGTATCCCATCATGGACATCCTGATCATCCAGCCAACGAGGAACGTCGCCCACTGAAGGTGTAATCCAAATGTCCTCCATCAATGTTTGATCATTACGGAGTTCATTCAGCTTGGTAGGGAGAGGTGTTGGAAGAGGGATACTGCAATCTGGTTCGTATAGTTCTTCAAGGCGTTCGCAGTATCCATTGAATTTGCGTAGTGCGGCCAGTAAGGCTGGTTGTCGCTTTGATATGGCCTTTCGGGTCTGCTGGTGAAGTTTGGTCCCTGCAAAGTGTGAACACACGTCACCGAGCGAGTCTATCCACCTACCTAATGCTTGTTGTGTGCCGCCAACAGCACGATCGAGTTTGTCCCACTCGAAGAAGCTCCCAATTGCGTGCTTCCGGATGTTGATCTTCAGGTCCCGTGCTAAGAGAAGTGTGCAAACGAATTCGACGTTGATTCCTTCTAGCTCAGGGAACCTGTCGTGAACGTTGAGGGAAGCATATAACACATCCACCTTGTCCATGAGGCGCTGGTGACTTCGTTTGAGGCTCTCGATCGCGTCACGCGTGCATTGGGATGCATTTCCCTTCGATATCACCTCGCTCGTGGCTTGAAGTGCCTTCTCTGAGGCATCAAGGTCACCTTGGAGGGCAAACACAGTGTCCAGCTCTTTCTTGAGCCGAGCAGGGGCATCTATAGAATAGAGTTAGAGATGGTCAGGCTGACGAAGTAAATTGAACGGACGAGCACGGATAGACAACTGTGACTGTCGTTGCAGAGCCCATTGATGTCGCAGATCTTCAATTGTCGCATCGCACTCACTCAGCGTGGCCTGTGCAGCTGTCCCTTGCTCATCAATCCCTCGTTTAAGTCGACGCCGGATCCAGTCCCCAAGGTCAGCGCGCATCTCAAGACCGATAGCAGCAGCTTGTCGGTCAAGTAGCCATAACCGACGTTGTCTCTATAGTAACTCAAATATCAGTAGAAATGATACAAAAATTGAGGGCACTTACTGACGAAGAGCGCTGGATACCTATCAAGCGGATAAACCTCGACCATAGTCTCTCAGTGCCTTCTCCATCTGAAAGGCCAAGACCTTCGCATATTCGTGGGTTATAAATAAGTTGGCACGACCATTCGTGCCCATAGGCATGCATTGCAGTGGTTGCGAATCGCAAGCGCTTTGTTACAGTTTCGGCAAGTATGTCGTACTTGAAGGGATCAGCAATGAGGTTCGAAGAATTACAGAAATGACTCACCTGACTTAAAGATCGTGCAAGAACACATCCCACATCATACAGAGTAACAACTGTTGCGCCTCCAGGTATTAAAGCAAAGAGGTGATCGATTAGGGCAACAGCATATTTTTGCTGCTCACCTGGGGTGTCAATGTTTGCAAAGAAGAGGGGAATGTCATGTCGACATATCAATGCCATGACTCCCGTGTCGTCGAAGCTGTCCATGGCTGCTTTCTGCTTCTTCCCATCGGCGGCCTCGTACGAATTCTCGCACAGGTCGATAGCCTCATGAGGTACAAGTGGTGCATGCGGCTTTGGAGCAGACTTGCGAGTGCGATCAATGTGTCGACCAATGGCGTCGACCTGAGCTTTCGGTAAGAAGTAGGAGGGATCATAGAAGTGAGGTGAATCGCCTGCTGAACGCCGATGTCGATGATGGAAGTTGCCATCAGTAGCGACATGAATATCACCGCCTTCTTCCAGCTTCCTGCCAAAGACGACTCCTCCAAAACAGGCAGGGCAACGCTGAAGAAGGATCGCGGCACAGCGCTCGCGTGGAATCACATCTACAGTGGGAATAAATGGTGCGGGATGCTCTGGAGGTTCTCGAGAGGCCTCTACGAGGTCTCGGCTTGCTTGAACAGCGCGTTCAAGCTGGGATTCAAGCTCCACCTGTAAGACGTCAAACCAAAGAATGGCTTGACCAAGACTTCGCCGGAAAGGCTCTTGAATGAATTCGCCCTAAGTTTTGTAAGAATCGAATGAACTCAACATAGATTCACTTACTTTGCCATTGGTCATACGAAAACCTCTACGGACGTAATGCGTGTGAAGGGCAGATGCGAGTGCATTTACAGCATCACAGGAGCGCTCGAAAAGCGCGCGATAGAATGCGAGCAAGTCCGTAGACACTGCCATACGCGGCTGGGAGGGTGAAGTGGGGAACAAACCGTGCAGAATCAGGACTTGAGCTGCAGTGGCGCATCTGCAGCTCAAGATGTCGAGGGAGGTGAAACCTTGGAAATCATTGATGAATTGAAGCATTCAATATCTAGGGACTTACTATCGAAGAATAGTCCAATCAAGGTCGTGCGCCTTTGTGCACATTTCCGGGAGCAACATGCAGACAAGACCGTTGAAGGTCGCTCGAGAATCTTGCCGACGGTCCTCTGAGTATACCCGAGTTGAACATCAACGAGTGTGGGTATCAGTGTTTTCCAGGTATCGTATAAGCGTGCGGCGGCGACATCAGGTAGAATTCGATGACTTTTAATACATTCAGAGGTGTTTAGTGGCGGAACAGATTCGTCAGGTTGAATAAGTGGAAAAACTTCGTTTTCGATGAAGGAATCCTCGTAAGCATCGGTGGGAGTGTTCTCGATATCAGGTGAGGTGGAAGTAGTGGTTGGTTCAGAACTTGAAGTTGATTTTCCTGCGAGGAGGGCTGCTAACTTGGCTTGTAGTTTATCTTGCTTTGCTTTCTGCCCGGGCAGCTCGACTAACGTCTGGGTCTTGAGTTTGTTTCTGGGTTTCCGTGGACTGACGAATTGGGCGCCCAATCCAGATGTTGTGAGCTGGGCAGCACGTGTATTTGAGGGCTGGGGAGCCATAAAAATGAAGGTAGAACGCGAGTTGGATATTTTTATTTCTAAATTAAGGTAATAATACAGGACATTTTCAAGTAAGTATGAGGGCAACGAGGTGGCATCCTAGGTGCATGTGAGGCACGCGAGCAACCCAGTGGGAGGGCAATGAAGTGGTGGGGGAGGGCAACGAGGCGGTGGGGGAGGGCAACGAGTCATGATTTTATTTTTAGAACAGCCCTAAAATTAGATTGGCGAATCCTGGGCCTCTCAGGCCAGTTTCCCATAACATAGAAACCCGGCCTAAGAGGCTACCTTTTACCTCCGAAAACTACTGCCTGAGGTGTGCTGACTTGCATGATCACCTCCGGAGTTATGGTAGTAATCGGAAACCTGGGTTTTTCAGCGCGTAAGTTTTAAATATAGATGGCAGCATGGAGCACAAGAAACTCATCTTGATTCACCAGAGGAGGCCGTCTTTTCCGGCCACCATATATGTATCACCTCCTACATAGACACGTACGCGACAAATATGACTTACGAGAGTGTGATATCTACCGCTGTATGGGAGAGCCTCGCCTTGTTTCTTACAGTCTGGATTGTTATAAAACACTTCCATGAACTGCGACAATTGCCGACAGGATCAACTGTTGGACACCATTTCACGATGTTAACACAGGGTCACATGGTTTATTTTCTGGCGTGAGTTCGGTGATTTGGATGCTATCATCTTGTTTCACTGAAGTTCCGCATGTGCTAGATTTGCTATTGTGGCTTCCTTGAGACTTGTCTTACTGTCTCCAAATATTGTGGTGTGTCAATCCTATGACTGGCATCTGCAGCTGACCACTCTCTCACCATTTCTCTGCAGGATTCATTATCCATCGGAAGTGATATCTCCGGCGTTTGGGCAATCGCCGAGGTATTGCAGTTGTTTGTGCTGGGACCGCATCAGGAAACACTCTAAGAATCAGTAGCCCTGGTGACAGCTATGTAATACTACATAGCCACCGTAGCCCTATATTGGCACTCGTTACACTATGTACCTCTATGTACCTAGTATAGCCGAACGCCTGGCTATATAGTACTACAGGAGTGACGGTAGTTGACAGTAGCACATGTAGTAACCATAGCGCGTGTAGTAACCATAGCGTGTTGTAGTGACCGGAGTGACGGTAGCTGACAGTAGCGCATGTAGTAACCATAGCGTGTTGTAGTCACTGTAGGTAAAAGTAGCGTCTGTAGTAGAAGCAGTCCTGAAATAGACCATGAAGTATTCATAGCAAGAGATTGGGAGTGAGTGTAGAAGTGTGAGAGATACAGAATGTGTCGACATCAATAAAGGTATTCAGGTAGAAATCACTTGCTAACTCATAGACGTTTCCACTATTCCAACTAGGATCCACAGACGGCCCCATTTTCGGAATAAGATGACATGGACGAACGATTTCATCGACGTGCACTACAGCAGCATTCCTGTGTAGCTGGCGAGTCGAGCGTGACACCTGACGAAGACCAGAAAAGGGGTCTGGTGCTCTGAGTGATGTGAACCACTCAACATAAGCGAGGGTGCGCGGATACGGCCCAAATTGACGAGGGAGAGTGAATATGACACGAACTTGTGCCACTCGCAAGCCTATAGTATCCACGTCAAGGTCCCGGTATTTGTCACCAAAATATAAGTAACATACCTTCTAGTGTGCATGGCCGCAACATCTCAGCACCATTGCTAATCAAGGCCATATCAAATCGAGAGGGGCTCCCAGGCTTCCGACTACCTGGGCTAGGGTGTCGTTCAGGCATTGCCCTAATACACCACTGTGTTGGCAGGTCGATGATGCGGGGATCAGGTGGTGCAATAATTACAACTTGCCGAAATACATCAAACCGGTCTTGAGGACCAGGGATAATGCTATTTTGCGGCACATGCTCTTGCAGAAATAACCGTAGAGCAGGAAGAAATGCAGTTGCACCATGTGCCGTTTCAAGGTACTGAACAGACTGTCGAGGGTGTGCAGGAGTCTTTGCAAGAACATGGACAATGCGTCGCTCTGTTATGGGAAGTACTAGTGGACCTGGGCTGTGTGGGGCTGCGTCACGGTGTAATTGCTGTCCATCTTCAATTTCTGAATCCGAGTCAAAGTTGAGTCCACATTTGTGATCGGCCACTGAGGTGAGGTGGGATTTTGACAACCAATTGATGTAGGAGCCACGCAAGAAGACTGCTTCCTGGCGTTGAAGCCAGAGAACCATCTGTTCCTCATAGTCACGTTTGTTGCTAGCATGGTAACCTTCTTTGGCGAAGTCGATATGCAGCCGTTCTGGAAGTTCAGTGTTAAATCCATCAGCAGCGCCAAACAACCGAATCGAGTGGACATAGTGTGATAATTGATGTAACTTTGGAATGTTGAAGTGCTCACGCACTTCAAGCTCGGTTAGAATATCTTTGTTATCGTGAAATACTTTGAGGGCATTGTTCATGCCGTCTAGTGATTCGTTGGTGTGTACTTGAAGCTGCGCAAAATATGAAAAATCTAGGATTGCCCGGGCAACAGACATGACTTGACTATGAATTGAAACGATGATGATGAGCAAAAACATTTGGGGCAAGCATGGTTCAACACATACTTTGAAACGGCACCAGCAATTATGCCAATGAAAACACGTTGCATTTCCTTGTGCTCTGTGCCCGTCCATTGCTTCACAGTAGATATACCCTTGTTGAAGTGCCGGAGACCAGGATAATTAGGCATGGTTCTGAAGTGTGCGTCTATTTCCTCCTCGCCGATAATGTCAAGGCACCATTTCACTAGATGGTCTTTGAAGACCCCTTTATGCAGCTGATGTAGGAGATCGGGTGTAAATGCAATGAAGATATTAACGTGCAGGAGATCATTCCAGAATGGTTTGTAGACAGCACGGAGCCCAAAGTCGTCAAATTCCACGGGATGCTGACCATTCTTCCGTTTCTGCAAAATATTCTTGATCGCCTCAGGATCTCGCATGAGTGAGGTGAGTGGATCACCCCGCTCATCTGCTGCCACGAGACACTTAGGACAGCGGTTCTCCTTGCAGCATGAAACCAGGCACTGCTCAGGAAAATCTGCGACATACGCTGCAAGTATGGGGTATACATGTCGTATCAGAGAGTCAGCGCATACCATATCCACCCCATCACGACCTGCAGCAATCAGTGGTTCGAGGAGGAGGGACATGCAGTGGTGGAAGAGTCGGTAACCGGCCAGTGATCGGGCATCAGAAGTGAAGCAGTCGAGCCTCCCAGCAGGTAAGTAACCGATGAGCACAGTTGCTCGTGCAGATATTTGCCGCCTTTTCTCTTTAGCGATGTTGCCAATTGACAGATATACAGGCCATGCAGACTTGTCACCTCGAAACTGCATTAAGCATGTTTTGTCTGATGCCAGAATAATAGGTGCTATGGTCGCTCCTTTGGGCAATTGCTCCTGGGAACACTGTGAGTCCATGACAGTCGAGTTTTCAGTGCTCTGCCATACAGTACTTACTTGAGTCTCAGTCCACCAATCACCTGTCCACATGTCATCAATTACTCGATGAAGCCCAGCTTGGTCGGTGTATGCTCGTGAAGGTGCGTATGCCATATGCTCTTTGAATGATGAATTTCCAATCAATTCTCTGATGCACTCCACAGGATTACGCATCCAAACTTCGACGTTCTCTTGCAGCATCTGTCCATCCGCATCTTGCTTGTTCCCTTGAACGGTGACCTTCTTGCAAATCCAGGGTGTCCCATGAGGAAGCATGTCAATTTTCCGGAGAAAGGCTCAATTATTGTGGAAAGACGGCTGCACTCGGTTCTAACTCCACCATTCCGCTGGTTAGTATCTACTACAGTTGATGCTATGGCCGAGCTTACTTACAATTGGTAATTTTAAAAATTCATCTGTGGGTGTCTGCCCTACATGTTTAATGAGCCATTCCGCAAGTCCCCATTCATCCCTGGTTGACGTCTAAGTTAATACAACCAGGTATATTGTTGAACATAATTTGGTACTTACGAATTGGAAAAGGGCGCCCATTCATCCTCACCCATATCCTTCTTATGCTGACGATATTTCTCAAAGGTGGTTTGGCCCTCCTCCAATGCCCAGCCGGCATCTGGACATTCTTCAAAGTATCGCCTCTTATCTGTAGTAAAGCGGACATCCTCTTCATCAGCAACCTCCTCAACATTCACCCGTTGAATTTTGCGAGCTGGTGGGTTGTCCGGTTCAGGTGATGAGTGTGAGTAATGGGGTGGGGAATTCAAGTTCTCAGCTGCGTCCGAGTCTGATGTCTTCTCAATCAGTAAGTCCCATTGCCTTCTACATTCAGGACGTGCAAGAATATGTTTCTTAACACCTCCTCCAGTAGACACCTCTTTTCCACAGAATCCACAGCAGTGAGGTGGCATGGCTGGCCAGACTCTGACGAGGTAAGTCTTCCTTGGTACTTGGTTGAATTGTGGTAATTAACCATACTAGCAAACTTAGGGTTAGCGCAGTTGATTTTTTTCCTGCAGTGTCCGACCAACACGGACATGCTCTCAGGCTCCGGGTCAAACATGTTCGGATCTCAGGTAAGTACCTCAGTACCTGACACAGGCATGACAGATATATTGATTGCGCATTCCTCACTGCCTAAACTAGGTTACTGATGCCATGGGCCGCGAGTAGTAATTCCAGAAGGTGAGCCTTTCGTGCCTCTTCACAACGCTTCACTTCTGCATCCCAACGCTCTATAATGAGTCGCTTCAAGTAAGCTTGTTGAGCTGGGGTGATGCTGGGACCTGATATAGGATCCATCAGTTGCGTCTTTCTTGCCAGCTCACAAGCCTTCACTTCTGCATCCCAGCGCTCTAAAATAACCCTCCGCATGTACGTCTGAGAAACTGTGACAGGACCTGGCATTTGACGATATGGCCCCAGTGGAATCCTAGGTTCTGTCACTGGCTCAACTGCCAGCCTGCAGACTCCTAGCCTTGACCTACAGTATAAGTTAGTAAGTCCAAGAATTCCAGAAAAGGTGTTAAGATATTGACCTTAAGTCGACGACAGGACTGGACTCGTCCATTTTCACATCATCTGCCGCTGTTGTTGGTGCCGCACTATACAACCAATTAGAATATGGTAGTATGAAAATTGCAGTACCCTACCGCTTTCTCAATTCCGCTGGAGTAGTATCCATGATGGTGAAAATTTTATGGTACGTTCAATCATATTTAATGTCCCTCTTGCTGCCCCTGAATTCAACAACACTCAAGGTTCAGGCAGTGTCTTGTTGACGCGTTGCGTGGTATCATCATCAGGCATAAAAACATCGGCCAAGTCCTAACGTTGTGTATTTCCAGGCAACCCTTTGTCCATGGCTGCAAAATCTCAGAGTACCAGAAAGAAAGACGCAACAGTGTCATCAGCACAGATGATGCTGCCAGACCGTACTGTGTCAACTAGTACTACTAGTGGTCGACAGCGGCGGCCAACTGAAAAAGAAAACTACCGCAGTAAGTACAATTGCACTGGTTGTCACTATAAATCTGACTCCGAGTCCATGGCTTCTCAACTACAGTCTCTGAATCTCAGCACACTGCCCACCGCCAGCAAGATAAGGAAAAGAAGTTAGAGAAGCAGAAGAAAAGGGCGCTTCAAGCTGCTTACAAGGCCAATCCGAATGCATTTGAAGAAGAGCCATCAGAGTTATACAGCGATGTCGACATGGAGGAAGATACTATGGTTGCTGAGACTTTTTTCTTTCTTGCGTGTCCCAGTCACTAACCACTTGTTTAGTTTGAGGATCGGACTGTGCACACAAAGCTATCTAATGGCAAGAAGTTGTCACTTAGCATGGGGAAAATTCCACCATCGGCAGCTCAAGTCGGTTCGATTTTTTGTGTGAGATTAAGTAACTGACTAACAATTCCCAATTATACAGCCTCCACCATCTCGCAAGGCTGATTCCACCAGCTCCAACTTGAAGTCAAATAGTAGGACTGCAAAGGCGAGAAACGGTATGTGTCAAGGATCTCCAATTTTTTGAAGACTTACTATACAAGCCAGTAGGAATAACTGACTCAGATAGAACTCGGAGTGATGGCAGCAATGCATCAGATGCACTCACTCATCGATCCCATAGTTCCGAGTATATGGACGACGATGTTGAGAATTCAGAGTCAACCTGTGACTCTGACATGCAACGTGTTGACGGTGATGACAGTGACTCTGGCAATGAGAGTGCTGAAAATGATGAGAATGACAGGAAGAATGACGCTACAGGACGGTCACCGTCAGTCACACTGGGAACCAAGCGGCCATCCAACATGACATTAGAAGATGCTATGGTGCCAAAGGTCAAGAGAAATTTAGATGGATCACGTCAACGCTTGAAGGCTGGTGATTTCGATGCTACTACAAAAGATATCCTGGTAGCTGCAAACTCTATCTTTCGGTGTCTAATTGTGACTCAAGCGCCATTTCCCGATACGGTCCTTGTTGAAACGAAATTGGCGAAAGAAGCCTGGCGTGAGGCATGTAACATACCGGGTGTTAGTATTAAACTGACACCTTCATTATTGAAAGTGGTGAGCTGCTTAATATTTTATACATCATCGGGCTAATTTTATCCATCTTATCGCCCAGATTTTGAGGCGCACATCACATGTGCGTGGGGAGCTCAAGACAAAAATGCGGTCGCTGACAGCGTCGTTCTTTGGATTCCGCTCGAGTGGGTCTAAAGAAGTCATAAGGCAGAATCGGGACCTTGCAGAAAGTTTGAAGGAGGGCTCACGGTTTGCTTTCAAGGTATGGGTTTAACAGCACACATATTTGGTTGACTTGTCTCATTGCTTGCATGTTAGGACTGGGAAGGGAAGAGCGGTATCTACAAGACAGAATTGCTTCAAATGGGTGTCAACATTATGTGGTTTACAAACCGCAATGATGAGGGCATTGTCTACCATAAGTATTTCAACCCCTTCCGTGCTGAAGCCATCGCACTCGTTCTGACGGCTGTGAGCCTCATTTTTGGTCTTGCCTCAAACACAGCGCTGACGGCACCAACAGATTGAATGTTGCATCGACGAATGGGCGACAGGCTTGAAAGAAGATGTTAAATTCTCAGCAGCTACTTATTCTTCTGTCTACAGCAGTCATTTTGACTCATTGCGACGCTTTGAAGAACGTACAGCTGCATATAAGCTCTTCGACAAAATTTGCGTCAATCTGCATGATACAGCTTGGTAATATCACCATCGCAGTGCACCTTTCACAAACTGATGTCCAATTATCACAAGCTTCCATGCCGGTTTAGATTTTGCATCATTGTCAACTACGTCCCGTGTCGATGATGAAGCATTTGATGAGGCTATCCAGGAGTACCAGCTTGGGCTAGTGGATGAGGCTCTCAAGGACTAGAGGAGGCGGTGGGGAGCATTGGTAAAATATACTCATGCATGTCTTCTTTTGAGTGCCAATTCAATGGTTTTATAGCCGTTATAGCATCTAGGAGCGTGGTAGCCGCTGCACGCTACCACTGAGCATGTGTGAGCTACATAGCGCTTCTACCTAGTACATAGTTCTTTGTAGCCATCTGTAGCCATCTGTAGCCGTCTGTAGCATCACTATGTAGTACTGCCGTTGTCTATATAGCCACAGTAGCACTATATAGCACTATGTAGTCCTACAGGTGACTACGGGAGGCTACAGTAGAGGGTACATGACTACTGGGCTACAGGAGCTACTGCGGCTATATAGCGCTATATAGTAACATGAGTGTTTCCTGATGCGCGTCTGATCCTCGGCATTCGAGAATATCATGCTGAGCTCGTGGCAAGGGCCGACGGGGGAACAGGCATGACGTCCATTGTTTTCCAGGCTGGTAGAGATGTGTTGACTGGTGGAGATGTGTAGCACACAAAGTAATCAGTCTCAGTTGGTACTGTGCAGGGAGCATGCATATTTATTTGTTTCTTGTGATACTTAGCCTCATTACGCTATGTATTTGGTGTTCTTAAGTAGGGCTGTTCGCCGTATGCCGTGCGACGGGACTTTACGGGGCAGTAATACGGTCACCGTACCCGTACTGTTGGCTGTTTAGACTTTCAGTTAACGGTTACGGGGTACGGGTGTATACACATCAGGGTTTCTGTGAAACACAAAAATCCTATATTTTGCTGTCCTACTACAGTCAGATTTGAAGCTCCAACTTATCACGTCGACACATCTCCGAGTAGTGTCACAAGCGATGAGAGTGCCACGTGAGAATAGACCTGATAGGCAAAGAGGGATTTGACAACTGCAAAGACAAGACTTTCATCACCGAAAGCTCAGTGCAGCGGCTGAAGAAATGGGTCAGGATGACTTCAGTTGCATGTTTCTTAGTGCGACAGGAAGACTTGCGGGATACTAGTGTCAGTGCAACAGAAACCAAGTGGCGAGCGCTCAGAGTCTGCAAACTGTTATGATACTGCTCATATTCATAGTGAAACCACGGTGGATCGTTATGTTGTGTTGACGCTGCCAAGGATGCAACAGTAGGTAATAAATGAGCACGAGCGGCGGTGAAGCGATGGAAGACACTACATTGCGTATATGTCTCAGATTCAAAATGTGAGAGACTAAACGTCTGTTGGAGGCCATCGACGGCAATAAACAAAGACACGCCATCAAAGACGACTGCAACGTGAGGATCGAGGGAAACACATCGCAAACAACGGATACAGTGAATTACCAAAGAGTGCTGCAACCACGAGCAAAACGTAGAAGCAGAGGCATACACAGTCGTGTGAAAGTGTGGGAAATACAATGGATAATAATAATAGGGATAGGTTGTGATATCATGAACGGTAGAGTGGGGTGGACAATCACCAAAATCGAGTACGCGTGTCACAATGGACAGTTTTTTTTTTTATCAAAAAGGCGACCATTCTGCGCTACATACACAAAAAGTCAGTAGTGAAAATCATCGAAACATCGAAACACGCACATGAGCGAGTGAGAGATAATAGGTCAGACAAAGGAGGACACCAGGATCGAGGGAGGGCAGGGTTTTAAAATCTAAATGCACCTTTGAAATCAGCAACAAGCAACAACAATAGTGAAGGAGGGCCTGTGATCACGCCAACTTACTCGAATTCTATGTGTCAAAAACACATGGTGTGTAATACAGAACACGTAAGCAACAACTTTTTTTACAGAAAAATGAGTCATGACCGTTTGCCGTCTGACAAAACCCTCTCTACTTCGTAGTCGGGGACTTAGACACCAGACGATCTCTTGGGAATTATTTTAGTACGCATGAGTGTATATATGATCATGAATATTCAATCACCTTACCGACGATACTATATCCAACATGAGTATGACCTCAAAGGACCCACTCTTGAGGCAACAAAAAAAAAGAAAGAAAAAAAAAGAAAAAAAAAGAGGAAAAAAAACAACTTACCTATGAAGCGTTATCATCTTAACATCAAATATTTCAGTACAATCTTTACCACAAAACAAGGGAAACTAACCATCTATAGAATGGCTGCCTCGATCGGATGCTCGACCATTGAAGGTGGGAAGACCTTTGTTAAAAGCAGAGGCGAAGTTTGTGGTAATCAGGCAGCGGAGGTGATATCTACTTTCTTCGGGGAAAAGATTATGAGCTTGCTTAAAGATTTAGGAAAAGATGGCAAGAGGCTCACCGTGATCTGGGAGTGATGTGAGAAGATTGTCAAACGTCTTCGATTGAAATGACCTCGGCTCGACTTTGAAAGAGCAGTACATGAAGGGGCGGGACCCGGATTGATACAAGGCAGCGTCAAGGCGGAATGATGGTTTATAAAGGGGGCATCGTACTATTGAAAATCGTAGCCAGCGTGTGGAGTAAGGGAAGAGTCAAAGCTGTCGTCGCCCAAGAGCAAATTCGAACAGTAAGTGAGATCGAATGTAGCCTGCTGGTCTAGTCAGCATTTGAAGCGAAACTCGAGGTCGATCGGAGCTCGGATGGAACGTAAAAACCTGCTCGAAGGGGGCCGACCTCCCAAGAAATGCTGGATAAACGAGATCGTGGTATAAGTCGTAGGGACACCTCAAAGCAAGTGCGAAAGGGTTGACCCAGCAAGCAAGAACTCGATTGTGCCATAGTCGGTGGGCTCCGGGTCATCGAGACTCGATCGAGGTCAAGCGGCTCGACTATGACATGTGAGGAAAGCTGCCAGATGAGATCGTTCAGGAGATCGACAAGCTTGAGCTCAGCAGTCGTTTTCAGGGAGTGATCGAGATTCGGGAGATCGGATCCCTATCGAAGTCGAAAGAGCCCACCAAAGAAACGCGGTCCTATCATTCGAACTCGAACCTAGGTCGTGCCAGAGCAAATACAGGCGTTCTGAGTCGAGATCGCATACTCGAACTTGGTTTGGTAGATCGTACCAAGTGCTGGTTCGAATGATAGGGGTATTGAGATATAGCAGCGGAGATCGGGTTACTGGAGCATTGAGATACAGCAGCGGAGATCGAGTCGCCGGGCCTTTCGAACCCTCGAACATAAGCCAACCAGACTCGTACCAGAATAACAGCAAGTAGTCCCAGTCGTATACTCGAGATCGGTTAGATCGTGATAAGTTCGTAGTTCGGGGTTTGTCTCGAGTCGTCGAGCCTCGCAAGCAAAGCATAATGGAACATAAGGCTGAGCATAAGACGAGTGAAGTAAATGAGGGAAAGGGAGATGAAGTAAAAACATTCGAAGAGGGTAGCTTTTATACATGCACGGATGACGGAACGAATTCACAATTGTGAGACATCCGATGATCCGATTGCGGGCTGGACCATATCGGGATGACCATGTCTCACAACTACTGCGAGAATGAGGTCATTCCAATCTCGACCGGTGCCAGTGACTGACAAGCAGAACCCTATCGCAAAACATTCTATGAGTGATCATAAGTCGTGAAGGTGCACATATTCATATGCAGGCCATGGACCTGGCGTTGTCCATGCCTCCCTTGTAACGGACCCACCCAGGTGCTGGGCTTGGAAGGAGGAACACCACTGTAAAGGAACGACCATCTTCGTTCCTTTCAAACTCAGTCATGAGACGAATCAAGAGGGTCATTCCTTTACATGAAGAGTTAATAACGTGCTCGAGAACAATACTAAACAATGCGACGCCAACATGGCTCGAATATAAGCACCTAAGGTGTGATAGACACGAACGGATAGGGGGAAGCATCAAGCACACTATTCAAATGCGCTCGCCCGGCACATGCAGGGCCCTCAACACACTTGGCGATCCCCTCTCCAGCGTCCAACCCCTCGAAATATGCACCATGGAGGAAACCTGCATTTAAATTTCTCGCCCTCATGAACAAGCAAACCGCAGTCAAGAGAAACACGCACCGAAATACTTCAAGCTCGTCGCTTCACCCGCAAACCAGAGTCTCTTGTCTACCGTAGCCCTTAGATTTTCTGAGTGACCAGGAAGGAAAGAAGGGGGCCAGTTGGAGTAGGAGCCGCGGAAGAGAGGGTCTGCGTTCCAGCGTTTGAAATGGAACGCAACAGGATCAGGGACGGCGGTATTGGGGTACATGGCTCGGAGGACTTCCATGACTTCCTCTTGAACATCTGAATCTTGCATGCTCTCGATGCGAAGTGAAAAATCACCCTAAATGTCCGTAGATCAGCCAAAGAAACGCATAGAGCACAAATAATGTGGACTTACAGTGACGGTCACAAAGACGAGACCAGAACCAGGGAAGAATTTGACGTGGTCAAGACTCTGCCAAATTGGATATCTCCCCCGTTCCTTGTCTGCATAGACGGCCATCTATTCCGGATATGTCAGAGAAATATCTAAAGGTGATGTCCATCCGTACCTCAGTATCAAACCAGAACTTTTCTTCGAACTGCAAGAAGATTTTGGTATACGTAGCCTGGGGGCAGTTGAGTTGTCGAAAGCATGAGAATTGAGCAAACATACCATGACCATGCTCTGGATGGCCTCCACCTTCCACGAAGGAAGGGCGGGTTTAAACGCGATATCACCATATTGCAGTACTCCAAGACTAAACGTGCAAAGCACATAGTCCGCGGTGAGATTAGTACCATTTTCCAGAGTGACTGTCACTCCATCCCCATCATATGAGATCGTCGTGACAACGGAATTCAGGGAGACTTGGTCAGGTTGAAGAAAATCTGCAGCTTCGGCCTGGATGATGGTTTTGAATCCACGCTGGTCGATGCAGAGGTTATTCTCGTCTGAGAAGCCACCCATATCGGTGTCAAAGGTAAAGTTGTTGTTCTGTGGGATCGTCAGGCACTGGTAAGTGCACACTAGAATACTATGTAAATACCCAGGCTGATGCTATCCACGAATTCTGATCTGGGGCCTAGTATGAGACAGTGAGAATCGTGACCAACAACGTGATCGAGTCCTCTCACCTGTGCATCTATTGGATGTGCGGTTGCGATGATTAGCAGGATGAAGACATCTAAGAAAAAAGTACTTGCATTCCTGACGAGTTTAACGTTAGGAACACGGCAGGCTTGGACGGGAAAGATTCACGTACCCAGTCGACTTGATAGTACTGGCAAGCTGCTTCGTACAAGTTCTTTGGAGTTGCACTGGTGATGCCGTACGCGCTTTGAAGGCTGAGGTCAACCTGCTGCGTTTTGACACGTTCCCCTTGTAGAACATATGAGCACGTACAGCCGACAGATTGTACGATACCATACCTGCATCAGTCACGATTTGAGTGAATTGATCAATCGACGTGTTCAAGATGTCACGATAGTCTTTGAACCCATTATAGTCATAAGTCGCTGTTCACCAGTGATGAGTACAGACAAAATGAGATGAAAATAGAATGATAAACATACTGATACTGTCATCAAGATCATTATATTGGTTCTTGACGTGGTGCTTTCGAGCGAGCGTCAGAATGGGATTAGCTGTCCCATTGCCAGTTTGCGTTCCCTGGATCCAATTAGGACCGACTTCGACGGTGTACTGCTTTCCGGGGACGCCAATAGTATAATTCTGCATCCTTCCGCCTAGCTCATTACGCGCTTCGACGATCAGAAAGTCGTCAATGCCCTTGCGGTGCAATGTGCGCGCGGCAATGACGCCAGCAACGCCTCCTCCAAGGATTAGCACCTTAGCATTTTTAGTTGAGCGCTGGTTGTAATGAGTAGAGGAGGGTGATGGCAGAGCTGTGGCGAAAGCAGCAAAACCAAGGAGCACGGCGAGGACTTGACGCATCTCTGTGATGGGTGAAGACACACTGATCCAAGTTATGAATCCGAGACATTTATATCGGCGGGGAACAACGTGACTCTGGGGACCCGCGGATAATCAGGCATTCTTGGCACAGTTGGAAGCGAGTAACCGGATACTAGTAGGATATTGAAAGACGTGATGACGAGAATTTGAAGCAAATTCGATGAGAGTAGTCTCGGACATAATAATTGCGATCGTAATTCCATATTTGACGATGTACTTCGAGTTTGTTGTATAAGTATGATTTTAGTTCCATAGTATCACGATAGGTGGTGGCCTCACTCCATACTATCTTAGACAATGAAATAGCTGCAGAATGACTGTCATAACAGCCGACTGAGGCTGCTCATCTTCCGATTATGCGGTTATATAAGGGCTATTCGGCACCCCCGCCTTTCGGGTATATAACCTGCCGTTGAACCATCATGGGGCTCATCTCCTTGATTGATCGGTTCATGACCATGACTTGGTACGATTGTTTCCAGAAAAATCACCGAGTAATTCATCGTTCGGGTCAAGGAAAATTCTCCCGGAGTTGGAGAGCACGTAGTTAATTAGAACCAAGGCCAAGTCCGATTTCCCACCTTTGAAGAAATATCGGAGTCGTCGCTCCGACATTTTGAATTCAAGCCTAGTCCACCAGCAATGACCGTGTCGCAATAACCAATGGCTAGCCCATCAGGTGAAGGAAACTAAGTCACAGCCGCTGCATGTGTTGGCAGTAAACAAGTGACCTTCGGTGAAGGTAGCGATCTAACTTAGTAAATGATTTATTATTAGTTTTTTAAAAAAATTTGATTTGGGTGGTGGCTGTGTTGAGTAGGAATGGGTTTACAGAAGACAATTGTTTTGACAGGTGCAGGTGTCTTCGTACTTGTTGCAGGCGCATCCTATCTATCTGATCAACCTATGCTGAATTCATTTCTTCGTCGTTTCACGACCTCCGCGTCCACTGCGAAGCCTCTGTAAGTAAATATCTTCCTACTCAACTGTAAAAAACTGATTTCATATACGCATCAGTTCTTCGCGGGTCTTCGTAAGTTCCAACAAATTTTATTAGATGTTACTAAAACCAAGTCTCTAAAATCTAGTTCGATATTGCCATAGACAACAAGCCATCTGGACGTATAACATTCAAGCTGTACGACGACGTCGTCCCGAAGACCGCGAAGAATTTCAGGGAGCTTGCTACGGGCCAACACGGCTTCGGCTATGCTGGAAGCACTTTTCACCGTGTCATCCCCGCTGTAATTTTATTCTTCCTCTTCGACATCTTCCATAGCTGACGAATATGATCTTTTATAGTTCATGCTCCAAGGGGGTGATTTCACGCGGCACGATGGTACTGGCGGGAAGTCGATATATGGCGAGAAGTTCGCAGGTCAGTTCCTTTGACGTTCAGTTTTCTTGCTATGCGATAGCTAATTGAATTTATAGATGAAAACTTTAAGCTGAAGCACGAAAAGCCTGGATTATTGTCTATGGCTAATGCTGGCCCGAACACTAACGGTTCTCAGGTGGGTGGTTATTTGGTGAATCTTAGATCATATATTGATGCCTTTCAGTTCTTCATCACCACGGTGGTCACGTCATGGTTGGATGGCAAGCACGTTGTCTTTGGTGAAGTAGAAGAAGGGATGGATGTTGTAAGGAATATTGAAGCTCAGGGTACGAGGAGTGGGCGCACAAACAACAAAATCTCTATAACAGCATCTGGTACTGTAGAGTGAGGAACGGTCTGCTCAACATCTTACAGGACATTAATATTGTTTGCATTGAATTCATATTAGATCATCGTTCTTACAAGCTTCACAATTGCTTACTGATGCGGCTCCCGCGAGGCTTCCGTGAGAAGTGTCGATATCATATTTATTAGCTGTACTTGAGCGAGCTCATGAAGCTGCTCGGTCTTATCTACTAGCTATCCAGACATGGCTTCCGCCTTTGCTAACCTTCCAGCAGAACTCACCGAAGCCGTGCTCATCGTGTCCGCAGCCTCAGGGAACCCCAATTCCATAGCAGCACTTTCCCAGACCAGCAAGTTCTTCTACGACCTAATCTATCGCTGTCCAGACCAGCACCTCTGGCGGGAGATATTCCTTACTACTTTTGATGATCCAAGACCAGCACTGAATCATCTGAGCCTCATATCAGGTGGCCACTCTGACTTGGAATTTAATTGGACCCAAGAATACATCGACCGTATTAGCGCAGCTAGGTATATCAGACATCCGGTCCAAACGGCGGCCCCAGTAAGTTCGCAGTCGGACATCCCAACGTCATTATCTGTAGTGAAAGCACTACTCTCAGTCATCACCACTTCTTTGCCCTTTCCTTCATCCCCGCCCATATCTCTTACCTTCCTAAGTGACTTTCCTGATCCCAATTCCCATCTCGCACCTATGATCAACTCTCCCCCATTCCCACCCCTGCTTCTCCTGCTTACAGCCAATTACAGTGCCCTGCTTGGTAGCGTCAATGCGGCGTGGCTTCAGGATCTGTTAGAAATCGGGTTTCCCCCTGAGCTCACACGCACGCTAATGGCAAAGCTGTCATTCGATGTCCAGGGTCATGCGCCTTACAAACCCACTCTTACCTCCGCATCGCACTGGGGCGGGTCAGAAGTCGGCCAGCTATTCCACAAACTCATCTGTTGTACCGGCTTTATACCTATTGCTGCGCCAGCACCCGAGCTCGCAGACACGTCCGTTCCTATAGCCTCGCCAGTAACATCTACGTCGGCGTCACTGGACTCAGCATTTTCCCCTGATGAGAACGAGGATATGCCTGCCCTATCTATCACACGCCTGCGATCCCCGTCATACACCCCTGAAGCGCAGTCCGCTGATGCCCGAACCCTCGCACGCAGGCGTGTCTACGACATGCGCTACCTCGGCCCCACACGCATGTGGGGCCCCTTTAAGCCTGTACAACGTGACACCACCGATTCCCCCAAGTCAAATCAATTTGAAAGCTTGGATGAGGATGAGAACGAAGACAATGACGAGGAGGACGAAGACGAGGAGGACAACTTGGGTCTGATGCACTTAGGGCTGATGAACGGGCACCGTGTACCTGATATGAATCCACCAATCAAGCCGTATGAGCTCGTTCCGGATTATGTGTGGCTCGCGTCTGCGCGTATCATTGTGGAGGCGAATTTGAGGGAGATGTTTAGGCCGTCGCCATTACCGACTGCGTTTTCGGCGGGTGACATTTTGCCATATATGCGCAAAATGTATACGATGTGCATAGGTGGGTCGCCTGGGTATTGGGATTCATGGGCAAATAGGCCTAGGGAGGGGGAGGGATTCGAGGGGAGTGGGAAGAGTGAGCAGGGCGAAGTCGAAGGATGGGATTGGGCGGGTGTGAGTGGTATTTGGAAGTAGGTTTTGAGCTATGCCCTTTCGAAAAACTCAATTCTGTTGATATTACAGGCGATGTGTTTGCTGGCTTGATTACCGAGACCTCTTAGGTCAGTGCTCTCAGTTCATACTATACCTTCTTATACTGAACGCCCTTCTGCAGTGCACAACGTGAGCCATATCATCTGAAAGCTGTACCCTCTAATCTGCCGCTACTATAGCTCGCACCCGAAAAGTTCCTCGAAGACGGCATTCAAGAAGCTTGTCGAGTTATACCCCTCACTATTCGCATCACCGGTTACTCCGAATCCCCCATCCCACCAGGCAGTAGCACCCGTCCGCTCCCAACTATCCATGTCGAGGGTGAATCTATAGGGTCCGATCGCAGTACAGACGACTTACGCAAAGTCACTGGTACGATAAGCATGATCAGCGATGGAGCTATTCGATGGCAGATGGTGAGTGCTCCGTTTTCTGTTTGTAGCCTGTTAGTTATGATATCCTGCGTACATATTGCTGATTGATTCGAAGGTATCTAGTGTAGCGGGATCAGATGAGCCAGAGTGGTCGTCAGAGGCGGTTCAAATTGGAGGGCCTGGTGCGGCGGTTGGGTTTTTGGGGATGTGGACGGGGGCAATGCATGAGAGGCCGGACCCACTTGGTGAGTGCTGGTGCTTTTCAGAGTATGTTTGGCTGTTGACAGTACATGGTCGGTGGGCTAGGTCCATTTTGGGCTTGGAAGGTCGTGTGAAATGAACCTGCAGTAGCAGGTTGTGTGGTTGGGCAATTGTGTACGATTCTAGCCACTTGGTCTAGGCCTGGTTTACAGGTCACTATCATGAACGTTATTCATCTCTTATCTCTGTACCACTCTAATGAGATTCATAGTCTTAAAAAGCCATTTAATTGAAAACTTAAACAAGGGAAATTGACAATGCTCGATAGGGCGAACACACCTACGCTGTCATTCCTTACCGGCCACGGTGTTGCAAAGTCGTGACCTCGTTACGAAATACAATGACAGACATCGTCTTTCTTCAGAGACATACATAGCTATACGGCGACATCACAAATTTCTTGTAATATAAATGCCCATACTTAGCGAGAGCAGAATTATATCCTTCTATAGGTCCCATAGGTGCAATACCAAGGACTCATCAATTCACTGATGTATTTTCGCATTTTTGGTCACCTACCTACTGTGGAAATTTCTCCACACCCCCAGTGCGAATGCTTCAAAATAATCTGATAAATGAGTGGAAGACATTCCAGTCTGAGACTCCGCATTTATGTAAAGACCAACATGTATTGCAACTTGTAGTGGCGAAATCGTGGTACATAGCTTCAAAGATGAATTACATCCCGACAACATCCATATAGCTTGGTGGGTATTAATTCACTAAAATTGTACTAGAGCGCGAAGTATGCGATGTGTACTCTAATTATGCAGAGTGGAATGAAGCTGCAAACTGAAGGTGTGATGACGCATCATCGCTTGGTGCGCCAGGGTCTAGGCTCATTGTCCGTCGTAATCTCTAAGGAAGGCTCCTCTGCTTAGAATCTTGAACCGGAATTCAGTCACTAAGACTAGCTGTGGGGCGCTTCCCAGCCAGGATCGTACGCTGGAGGCAGTCTTCCAGAGTCTGAACGTGCAATGCTTGGAACAGTTCCAGCATCCTCGTGTCTAAGCGCATTGATGGGAGAATTTGGATTCCCAAGAAGGTTCGATGAGCTCCGGACGTTTTCACCAATAGTTGAGGATAGTGCGCTAGTGGAGGGTGATGGCAAAGAAGAAATGTTTGATGTCGATAGATGACCCTGTTTGCGTGAATTTTCGAGCTTGTATGAAGTCGGTCTCGTGCCTGCATTTAAATCGTTTGGCATTCTCGCCACTAAACGGAAAATATAATCAAAAACTCACCAGGATCTGTAATTGTATACGGTGAGACCATTGCCATCGCGTGTACATCTTGGCTATCCGTATTCAATGAAATGCGCTTACGCCAACGGGATCGTGCGATCACGATGGCCCCGACTAGCACAATTAGACCTCCGATAACAGGACCTATAATTATGGCAATGTTAGATTTCTGCGTAGAACCCACAGAAGCAGTAGTCGTTGTGGATGGGGCCGCTGAAGTTGTCTGGGACGAGGCCGCTGGAGTAGTGCTCGTACGGATGCTTGAACTCAAGGTCGAGCTTGTGGTGCTATTGCAGGAGGTATACATGTTGTTGTTTGTCGCCGCTTCGTCCTTGACACCGGTTTCCATCGTGTAGACACTTACAGATGTACTAGTCAGTACTTCATGAGACATGGATGCCTGATCCACATACTAGAACCTGAACATACCATCAACATTCGTATCATGCTCGATGAGCTCAACACTCACCATGCACCATCATTCCAGAAGAGGTTGTACAGGAAATTGGCGAGTTTGATGTCTTTGTTGCAAACCGCAGTCTGTATGTCACTAGGAAGCCTAGACAAGAAAGCACGTAAACAACAAGTGGAACTTGAGCACTATGATACTTACGATTGATTCGTTCCTGGACTGCAAAACGGCCCAGACGGAGAACGATACATCCCATATGCACCAACGCCTGAATAAAATTTAGTTCTAGTAATAATATGGACACCAATGCAGTGTTACCAGCGTCGATGCCTGCGGTAGACCCGCCATCTACGTCCCATTGACAACTGGGTTGCAAGTTAGCGCGATGCTTCCAGTACTCGGCCAAGTAAACATACTTCATGCAAAGCATACTTAGCGCCCACGATACGGAGTTGCAGCAACAACTCTCTACACGTGAATGTAAACCTAACCGGCACGAGAGGGACCTAACTGAGACGCACGTAATTGATCATCACATTGATCACCTGGAGTATTTGGTCGAAAGTTCGGGACTTCATCTAAGTCGTTTCATATTTTGTTTGCGCGTCAATGAACACGAACAAGATATGACATACAGGTGGGATTGCATAGTTGTCTCAGTCTTTGATACGTCATACCTATTCAACTCAGGACGGGAATCAAATGGGTAGAAAAGGATTAATCTCACATGCTGTCTCTCCTACTGCATCTGTGTACCACTGTGTCATATTCCCCGCACAAGTGGTGTTTCCTGCAGCTGCAAAGTCGATTAAAAACACCAGCAGGATAGTTGCAATGGCGGGAACGAGACTTTGGAACATTTGACAAGCGCACTCGTTGTGAGGGTTGCTAGAGAATGTCGGAAACAGAGAATAGATGGCCTGAAAGTTGTGCAAAATTCAAATATCGTCTATGTACATATTTGTTAGAGAATAATCGTTGCCAAGGTGACCCGTCAATGTGGTATACCCTCGAAGTGGACCAAATGGCTTATGACTCATGGACAAGTCTACCAATTTTGAGAGAGCAAAGTAATGTCGGAAATTTCCAGGTACCCTTGGTAGGACAACCATTTCAATGTATTTGACAAGTATATTTCAAATTCATAGTAAGACCCCGGATCCACCTGTCCAGAAGATGACTTCAAAGCAAGAAATGTTTGTCGAGATCAAGCTGGCCCAAGGTCTGTCCAATGATAGATAGTACTTAGATTTTTAACAGCCGACCAGACATGTACACCATATAGGTCGCCGTCCTCCTAGTCAGGCACTAAAGGAACGGCCATCTTTGTTCATTTCAAACTCAGTCATGAGTTGAATCACTGGCAAGAGGGTTATTCCTTTACATGAAGAGTTAATGACTGACGGTGCTCGAAAATGATACTTAACAATGTGATGCCAGCATTGCTCTAATAAAAGCATCTAAGGTGTGATAGACACGAACGGATAGGGGGAAGCATCAAGCACACTATCCAAATGCGTTCGCGCAGTGCATGCAAAACCCTTAATGCACTTGGCGATCTCCTCCCCAGCGTTCAACCCCTCGAAGTACGCACCATGAAGGAAACCTACGGTTTTTTCGCCCACATGACCAAGAGAACCGCAGTCAGGGAAAACACGCACCGAAATACTTCAAGCTCGTCGCTTCATCCGCAAACCAGAGTCTCTTGTCTACCGTAGCCCTCAGATTTCCTGAGTGACCGGGAAGGAAAGAAGGGGGCCAGTTGGAGTAGGAGCCGCGGAAGAGAGGGTCCGCGTTCCAGCGCTTGGGATGGAACGCAACAGGATCAGGGATTGTAGTATTGGGGTACATGGCTCGGAGGACTTCCATAACTTCCTCTTGAACATCTGAATCTCGCATGCCCTCGATGCGAAGTGAGAAATCACCCTAAATGTCCGCGGATCAGTCACTGAAACGCGGAGCACAAAAATGCGGACTTACGGTGACGGTCACAAAGATGAGACCAGAACCAGGGAAGAATTTGAC
Organism: Suillus cothurnatus; assembly: GCA_016758765.1. NCBI lineage: Eukaryota > Fungi > Basidiomycota > Agaricomycetes > Boletales > Suillaceae > Suillus > Suillus cothurnatus. Next base: position 63,653 of record JABBWL010000206.1, on the reverse strand, counting down.
GTGGTCAAGACTCTGCCAAATCGGATACCTTCCCCGTTCCTTGTCTGCATAGACGGCCATCTATTCCGGATACGTCAGAGAAACATCTGAAGGTGATGTCCATCCGTACCTCAGTATCAAATCAGAACTTTTCTTCGAACTGCAAGAAGATTTTGGTATACGTAGCCTGGGGGCAGTTGAGTTGTCGAAAGCATGAGAATTGAGTAAACATACCATGACCATGCTCTGGATAGCCTCCACCTTCCACGAAGGAAGGGCGGGTTTAAACGCGATATCACCATATTGCAGTACTCCAAGACTGAACGTGCAAAGCACATAGTCCGCGGTGAGATCAGTACCATTTTCCAGAGTGACTGTCACTCCATCCCTATCGTATGCAATCGTCGTGACAACGGAATACAGGGAGACTTGGTCAGGCTGAAGAAAATCTGCAGCTTCGGCCTGGATGATGGTTTTGAATCCACGCTGGTCGATGCAGAGGTTATTCTCGTCTGAGAAGCCACTCATATTGGTGTTGAAGGTAAAATTGTTATTCTATGAGATCGTCAAGCGCTGGTAAGTGCACACTAGAATACTATGTAAATACCCAGGCTGATGCTATCCACGAACTCCGATCTGGGGGCTAGAACGAGACAGTGAGAATCGCATCCAACAATGTGATCGAGACCTCGCACCTGCGCATCTATGGGATGTGTAGTTGTGATGATTAGTAGGATAAAGAAGTCTAAGAGAAAAAATACTTGCATTCCTGACGAGTGTGACATTAGAAACACGGCATGCTTGGACAGAAAAAAATCACGTACCCAGTCGACTTGATAGTACTGGCAAGCTGCTTCGTACAAGTTTTTTGGAGTTGCACCGGCGATGCCGTACGCGCTTCGAAGGCTGAGGTCAACCTGCTGCGTCTTGACACGTTCCCCTTATAGAATATATGAGCTGACAAACTGTACGATATGTACGATACCATACCTGCAACAGCTATGATTCGAGTGAATTGATAAATTGACGTGTTCAAGATGGCACGATAGTCTTTGGACCCATTATGGTCATAAATCGCTGTTCACCAGTGAGAAGTGCAGACAAAAGGACGACACTAAAATGGTAAACGTACTGACACTTCCATCAAGATCACTATATTGATTCTTGACATGGTGCTTTCGAGCGAGCGCCAGGATGGGATTAGCTGGCCCATTGTCAGTTTGTGTTCCCTGGATCCAATTAGCACCGAGTTCGACGGTGTACTGCTTTCCGGGGACGCCAATAGTATAATTCTGCATCCTCCCGCCTAGCTCATTACGCGCTTCGATGATCAGGAAGTCGTCAATGCCCTCGTGGTACAACGTGCGCGCGGCAATGACACCAGCAACGCCTCCTCCAAGGATTAGCACCTTGGCATCTTTGGTTGAGCGCTGCTTGTAATGAGTAGTAGGGAGTGATGGCAAAGCTGTGGTAAAAGCAGCAAAGTAAAAAAGTACGGTGAGGACTTGACGCATCTTTGTAATGGGTGAGGACACGCCTGATCCAAGTTATGAATCCAAGACATTTATATCAGTGGGGAGCGACGTGACGCTGGGGACCTACGAATAATCAGGCATTCTTGGTACAGCTGGAAGCGAATAACCGGATACTAGTAGGATATGATGTTGGTAAAAAAAATACATGATAACAGATCTGTCAAAAGCAAATTCAATGAGTTGGCTAGTAATAAGTCTCGGAGATACGCAAAGGTGGTGTTTCTATATTTGGCGGTGTGCTTTCGAGTTCGCCGCATTTGAAATAACTGTAGACTGACTGTCACAACAACCGACTAAGGCTGACAGGCTGCTCGTCTTCCAATCATAAGGCAATGGAAGCTTGGATTTATATTCGGCACCCCTGCCTTTCGGGTGTATAACCTGCCGTTGAACGTTTAGGGACATTGAGGAATGCGACGAAAATTGATGCACAGGATATCTTCTGTTGTTAAGTTTCTGGTACTGGGGGAACTGTATGCAAAGGGAAACACGCAAGTCGCGCCTGCGTATTTTGGGTGAGGACAGACTATGAGACAGAATAGTGTACAAGTAGCACGTGCTACGAGGGAATTCGGTACCATGAGTCCAGCATCAGGGTCCGAGGTGGAACCCGAAGCCAAAAGGACCACCCCAAACAGTCCGACAGGCGAAATAGCGGAGAAAGTCAACGGTTTACTGGTAGGTGAGTGGAAGAGAGCACCCACCTTCAAATTGAGAACTCTCCCTCACTATTCCAGGTTGCCTGACTCTCAACTTCTAGAAACGACAACCACTGCAGTAGTCGTAGCTGATATGGAGTCAAAACCTAAGGTTTGGTTTAGAAACTTGGCGCGCCAGCAGTTTTTGCCATTTGGTGGTGTCTTCGTCGTGTCAGTTGTGAGTTGACTGACGGCAGTAGGATTCAGGTGGGTGCTATGATCCGTCAATGCAAAATGCAGATGCTTGTCCTTTGTTACTGAACTGCGATGCAATATTGATGATCACGAAAGAAATCAGTCTAGTACATGGTATGTTCAACTTCCTACCATGAGAAAGCTAGTGACATGCGCTGGCGTCCGTAGAAAGTGACTTGGGTCGCTACATAGGATGATAATGTGCGTGTGAGTAAGGTTCTTTCTCACCATGTTCAATGTAGAACACCGAAATTAACTTGATGGATCCAGAACTGAACGTGTTAAACTGCTGACCACAATTTTTTGCCCCAGACGTGACGCTTCGACTGGAATCATCGTGGACTAGTAATTAGCCGATGGTAAGAACATGAATTGAGCTTTAACCGGAAGTGCTGACAGGTCTCACGAGGCCGCCCGTATCATCTCTGTCCAGAAAATGGCAGATTTCAGAGCCCAAAGATAGCAAATTTGAGACCAAGGGCCCGTTCCGAGTCCGCGGAGCGGACTCTGTTCATGGATAGCAGATTTTTGGCAGCCGGCTGGCCACCACATGGGCCGCCATCCTGTGTCAAACCTTGTGTAAGCACGCCAGCTTACCTGAGTTCTCATAATCAGTATATATACTGTCGCTGATACTGAAAGTTGAGCTTTCAGTATTTTATCTTTTGGTGTAACGGTTATGCGTGGGCAGCAGTCTGACCTGTTTACAACTTGAAGCAGTGCAAATAGAAGTAAATAATCGAGCGCCTGCACTCTCATTCCGTGCTTCTTGTAGCCTTCTCGAGCTATCCATGGATGTGCCAATACCCCACAATGCTCAATATCAAGTCCGAAGGATTCGTAACATCGAGCTAGCGTACAGTGACCTATGCAGCTTGGTTTCCGGAGCAAGAAAAATACCCGGAATGACGATTAACTCTACTTTCGGAGCAGACCTGCAGCAAAATTACGAGGCGGCACTTGCGTACCAACTTATGGAGCAAAACCTGCCTAGACTTAAGACTTCTAAGGGGAGGATCACGAAGGTTTGATGCTTTATCACGGATGCGGGTACGGGGTGCTCCTGTTCACTGACGTGTTCTTCGTTATGTTAAACCTCGTACCATATATTAGACCATGTGACATATCAGATTTTAGAGGGCGGACAGGGGAGCTTCCAAGGGACCTGTTGTGCTTATACAAGTGAGATTATATTCGATTTGGAGTCTAGTTGTTCGCCGTTTTCTGACCTATAACAATTATTCTATTATTCAGCGTCATTCCTTAGTCAGCGCGTGTGCTATTAGCCGTCTGACTCCCATAGGCCCGTTTGCTTGACATAGTTAGCTACCTCGACCCCGGTACAAGGGACTATCAATTTCCATGTCAGCTGTGCGCATAATATCCGACAGCTCCCAAGTCCGCTGTCTGTTTCGGACTTGTATAAATAGCTGGCTCTTTCCCTATCTTTACCCCCCAGCTCTAAATCATGGTTGAAACCGTTACATTCTCCGATGGTGAGTTTCTATCATCATCCGTCATGTAGCATCTGGTCAACACAATTCGTATAGGCCACACCATGCCCACTCTTGGACTTGGTGTCTACATGAACGAGGAATGCGCGGAAGCTTGCAAGGTTGCCCTTCAGAATGGTTACCGGTAGGTATGGTACATCAGTCAAAGTTCCAACACTCAGTTGCATCATTAGAATGATTGATGGGGCTCGGTTGTACAAGAATGAAGTTCAAGTCGGTGTTGGGGTACGGCAAAGTGGTGTTAAGCGCGAAGACGTCTTTATCAGTGAGCACATATAGTTCGGGAGCTCCTGGACATTGGCCTCTCACCTATATGTCACGTTAGCTTCCAAGGTCTTCCACAACGATTTCACCTATGATGGCACGACGGCTGCTTTGAAAGACTCAATCGCAAACCTTGGATCTTGCAAGTCTTGTACCTTCCTGAAAATTTTTATGGCTTACAAGACGGGTACCAGCGTATTATGATTTATACTTAACCCACAGTGCCATTGGAGGTAAGGACGCACGTCTTGCTGCCTACAGGGCTCTTTTGGACGGCAAGGCGAAGGGGATGATCAAATCTGTCGGTGTCTCCAATTAGTAGGTATTATTACTCATAGGTGCCCTGTCAGCTGACAGTTACATAGCTCAGCAAAGCACATAGAAGAGATTCGTGAAGCTGGTCTAGAGATGCCTGTTGTGAACCAAGTAGAGGTGAGTATCTCTACGATTGGGTCACAACCATGGCCAGGAAACTAAAACTGTCACCAGTTACATCCGTTCTGCCAGCAAAAACCCATCGTCGAATATTGTAGGAAGAACAACATCGTTGTCCAGGCATACACCCCTCTTGTGCGTGGTGCTTTCGATAACCCATTGATCCAGGAGCTGTCCACAAAGGTAATTATGCACTGTGTCTTTTTGCGTCATGTTTCATGTGTTATAGTACTCCAAAGATGCTGCTCAAATTTTGATCAGGTGGTCTTTACAACGAGGGTGAGTGACTTGATTGATATTTGCCCATATTCTTATTTGACTCCACCCAGATTTGTGCCTCTGCCCAAATCCTCGCAGCCCGAACGTATCATATCCAACGGCCAAGTATTTGGTTGGGACATCGAACCTACGGACATGGCAAAGCTTGACGCGTTGGACCGCGGGAAGGATGGCGCAGTTACCTGGAATCCAGTTGACGTTGACTAAGGGGTGGTGGTCAGCCACCTCAGGGCCGCCTCTTTGTCATCGCAAGTTTTAGCAATGTACTAGTATGAAGTATGAACGAAGAATACCACTCCTTGGTTTCTGAGTATGCAATATAACAACGTCCAAGCACATAACAGTCATCAAGAGGGAAGATCTATACTTGCACCAAAGTACTAGAAGATGAAGATACATCGTAACGTCTCTCACAGCGATCAAGTACTATTGCCAAAAGTCATGAGTCTCCGGCGAATGTCTGATAGGCGTTGTTTTCTTGTCGAGAGTGATGCACGTTTCTGAGCGATGGAAGGATCTTCGCTGACCAACTCGTTCATACGCTCAGAGAAATTGTGCCCAGACGCAACATCGATCAGCAAGCTCGTGATAAGGCTCTGTGACAATTGTTCCGCCAGGGCATGGTGGAGAGCATGCTCGATCGTCAGAGGAATATGGTCGATGATGCGCTGTTCGAGGCTATAAACAAGTTGAAACACAGACGATAAACGAGACTCACCTTGTAGGCAACGTGATAATAGGCTCGAACGTCAGCCATCACAACCAGCTCTTCCTGGAAGGAGTCGGAGGGTAACAGACGCGCAAGATCCGGTATCCCAATATTCGCATACCCCGCTTCTGCAAGCGCCCTCAAAGCTTTGGCCTCGGGCGTCTCCCACGTCGAGTGAACACGGGATGAAGTCCCTGAATCCCGTGCCACTGGGGGTACAGCGTGCAGAACTGGTTGTGCCCTTGCCGAAGGTGGCGAATAAGACGGTGAAATATACACCATATCAGACGCCACCGCCCTTGGTAGATCATATTCCCGCGGCGTTTCCCTTGCTGAAGAATATACAGGCGCCACTTCTGAAAAAGATCTCTCCACCGGTGATTCTGATGCCATATTCATCGGTCTTTCCATTATCATCGACGCTTCCTCAGAATCGTCATCAGGGGACATGGTTGAATGATGCTCCTGAATATGATGTATGGCCTTATACTGAGAAGCTCTGCTCCGAACTACCTTATAACGAGCCAGCCATTTTTCGCGCAGTGTTTGAAGATAGTGCGTGTTCTGAGTGTAGTGTGGAGTAGTTTCTAGAGTCAAAGCTGATTTGATAGCCTCTTGGGCGCGTGCCTTGCAGACACCAACCTGAGTTCTAATCAAATCGCTAATGTTACAGACAACTTAAGCCAAGGCAATAGCTATGAAGAGTTAATATGCTTACCCAACATAACCCTCAAGCACCTTGAAGCGTCCAAAATGGGTGCTTATGAGTGTATCGATGACTTGATCGAGTACATCATTGATACCAGCAAGACAGCGCTCAGACGGAGCAACCCAAAGTCTAGTGAATTGAGCGATGAGGTTCGCTTTCGCCTGATATGGCACATTGTTCGGAAGCTCCCATCCGATTGCCCTTGATGATTGGTTGAGCTGCTTTCCAACTGCTACAACAAGACACGAAAACATACTCGTGGATGACCCTACTGACGTCATATATGCCCATCACTTTCACGCCAGGATCTCGCTCAATAAGGGTCATCTTCCCTTTAGTATCATCCAGTGGAACATACTCTTCCGGTTTTTCAAAAGGCCTGAAATCCGGAGCAGTGCCACGTATATCCCTCTTAAAGATAGCATAGAGCGCGCGATTCCGCTGCGCAAGACGTTTGTCTTCGTGACTGCCATTCACAAAGCCCTTGAAGACATCGCAGAATGCATTAACACGTCCCAAAACCTCAATCTGTGGGTCATTCGCAAGTGGCGGGGGTAATGCATCGAATTCCTTGTTACATTGGGCAAGGAGTTTGTCGACATCTTCTCTGAGGCGCGGTAGACTATGAACAATGTAAGTCCTGTGATAGCGATCGAAGTAGAAGGCCCACGCACGTTTCCTCGATTAGTTGGATGAGCAGTCGGCTTACATCGGATACAAAACCCGGAATACCAAACCGACGACGGTCGCTCACGCCACTCCAGGGTGCCGTTGTGTCAAAATATTCAGCAGCACGCCTTTGTGATTCGGCACGAGACAGATGTTGTCCGCGTTCGACATCATCGGGAAGACGCACGCAGTAAAAACCGTGCCTCAATGTGTGATCCTCTGAGCGACCCTCGATGATTTCTACCCATCTTCGGCGCTGGTTGATAGCACCGGCGCCGAGCGTGTCAGGTTTCGTAAGGACACCTGAACAATTTTGAGTTATTTGATCATATTACAATATGGGCGACTTACCAATTGTTCGCTTTCCGTTGGGGTCTGCGGCTTTGGCAAGAGTCATGGATTGTTGATTTTCCATATCATCTAGGAGAGCACGTATCAAGTCGGTCCAAAAGCATTTCGCAGTTCACACACGTACCACTCATAGGAATTGTTGTCAATATGATGGTGTTCTCTTTCTTGGTGTAATGTTCCGCCAAACTTTTCACGAGGGCAACCGTTTCAGCTTCTTCGTTTTGTATCAAACCTTCATTGTATATCAGATGTATTGTCTTAACCCAGATCGGCACTTACTTACCCGGTAGATCATAGAATGACAAGTCTGTCGCATCGGGGTCCTCAATTGAGACGCACACCACGTTACGGGAGAACTTCAGCGTATTCTTTATGTTCCTGAGCTCCTCGATGGTCTTTGTGTGGTAACTTGACGAAGGGACGCTAGGATTCAGAATGGCTGCCTGGGCACGACGCAGCCAAACTTCAACCTCATTTCTGTCGGTAATCGTTCGGCCAAAAGACTCTGTAGTAGTCTTTTGAAGTGGCAGGTCTCGGCCGTTGTTATCGAAGCCCTTCCGTAAGGTGATAGTACAAGACCACGACGTGGCATGACTAGACATCGTACATTCCATGGGACATCTGCATACAGTAGCATGAACATCCCTTGCAGTGACTGATGGTAGTAGGGCCACCTTGTACACGTTCCGCTGTCTCTCGGGACATTGATCTTTACCACAATAGAAAAATAATGAGTCAAGTGACAAAACAACAAACTATTTGCCGACGTACCCCACTAACAGCTTCGACTAGTGAACTTTTGCCCGCTGAGGTATTGGATTGAGTACAACTGTGGTTGCAAGAGGCAACCACACACCTGATTGACCACCAATGACGACTACTGATGGTAAGTCGATGAGCGCCTCAGCACTATAAGAGGTCGCATGAGCAAGTTATCCAGTCAAATTCACAAATACGCACCCCATGGATTTGAGATCAGACATCATTTTCATAAGCTCTCTACGCCTCCGGGCATAATCAGTGGACGATATGTCAACCCACGTATCTGAAGAGTTGGAGGAACCAGGAAGAGACGTGACATCAAGAGACGTATCGCTTGTTGATGCGGTTTGTCTGTGTCCGCGAAATTTGTTCATGGTAGATTGGATGTGAGAAGTGTGGTGCGCACAATATTTGGATGACCTCCGCTTTTATGCCCCGGCGCCTTCTTAGACATGCGTGTCAAAGTATACAACGTTAACTCGAAATTCAGCTGGTAAGCTACTTACAGGTATAAGAAGAGAGCGCCGTGAAATGTCGCACACACAGCAACCATCAGTCACAGCACATGATCATCTGTTGATAACATTGTTGTTCATTGGTAGCGCATCTGGAGACATCCCTACGTAAACATCATATGGGTTATACTGACCAATCAGAAGTGATTTGTGATACTAACCTATTCAACAAATCGTGTTGTTCTGATATCACAGCTGATCGGGATCACATGTCCATCATGATGGTGACGAGAATCGCCGGCTAAAGGACACGTACAGGACATAAAATTGTTATCTCATACAGGAGGTCCCATATGAGCTCTTGTAGGTCCATAGATATAAATTTAAAGGCGACAGGCCCAGAGCTTGTCGGCGCCAATCTGACTCCAGGAACCTGAATCCAGGCAGCCACCGTGAGCTTGTTAGGAAGAGTTTTTGCCCCAGGAAGAAGCGCAACGGTCCACATTTTCAGCGACGACACTGGGCCCTGAATCTGTTAGGGAGTTTGAACTTTGGTCCAGGAGAGAGACGAACCACTGGTCCAGTCCAGGAAAGTTCGGGTTCGAACCTAGATTTTGGACAGGACTGCGCAGCACTACAACTGTGGGAGTTTCCAAGAGATTCGTTATCCTCCCCTAAGCACCGCCCCGCCAGCGCCGACGTTGCCGATGTCGATGCACTGAGGTATCGCGCACCATGATGAGTAAATAGTACATTGGGTGTTCCTTCACAGCTGAGTGTCGGGCAAGTCGTTCGGCTGCTCAGCGCTCATGTTTCACTTTCCGCGACAAGAACGGCACGCGAACCTTATTTGACAGTTGTCGTAATCTATGAAGTTCGTCCTCCACGCTCACAAATGTAAACTGGCGAAATATACTGTTATTGATTAGGGTTATTGTGTACCTGTACCTCCTCTTGTAATTTACGCTGCTCCACTCACAAGACCATGCAACAACCGGAGGTCACAGTTTGTAACAGAACAACACAGCAACCAACACGTAAACAATGACAGAGGTCTCAACATGAGAAAAGATCCACATTTGCACGCAAGTTTAGCAGACGAAAATAGATTGCAACCCTCCACAGCGATCAAGCACTGCTGCCGAAAGTCACGAGTCTCCGGCGAATGTCTGATAGGCGCTGTTTTCTTGTCGAGAGCGCTGCGCGCCTCTGAGCAATGGAAGCGTCTTCGCTGACCAACTCGTTCATACGCTCAGAGAAGTTGGGCCCAGATGCAACATCAGTCAACAAGCTCGTGAGAAGGCTCTGCGACAGTTGTTCCGCCAGGGCATGGTGGAGAGCATGCTCGATCGTCAGAGGAATATGATCAATGATGCGCTGCTTGGGGGTAAGCAAGTTGAAACACAGGCGATAAATAAGACTCACCTTGTAAGCAACGTGATAATAAGCTCGAACATCAGCCATCACAATTAGCTCTTTCTCGCGCGAGTCAGGAGGCAACAGACGCGCAAGATCTGGTATGCTAAGACTTGTATACCCCGCCTCCGCAAGAGCCCTCAAAGCTTTGGACTCCGGAGACTCGCCGCGATGATATGGAGAAATGACCACGGATTCACATACGGTCGGTCCACGATCAAGCTTGCGTTTTCGAACTATCTTATAGTAGGCCAGCCATTTTTCGCTGAGTGTTTGAAGATAGTGAGTGTTTTGAGTATAGTATGGGGTAGCTTCCAAATCCAAAGCCTTTTTGACAGCTTCTTTGGCGAGCGCCTTGCAGGTATCAACCTGAGTTCTGATTAAGTTGCTATTGTCGAAAGAACAACTTGAGCCAATGGAATATTCGTGAGGACTCAACACTTACCCAACATAGCCCTCAAGGACTTTAAAACGTCCAAAATGGACGCTTATGAGTGTGTCGACGACTTGATCGAGTACGTCGTTGATGCTAGCAAGACAGCGCTCAGACGGAGCAACCCAGAGTTTGACAAATTGGGCAATGAGGTTCGCCTTCGCCTGATATGGCACGTTGTTCGGAAGCTCCCACCCAATTGCCCTTGATGAATGATTGAGCTGCTGTCCAACTACCACAACAAAATCTGAAAACTTACTCCTGGATAGCTTTGCTGATATCATATATACCCATCATTTTCACGCCAGGATCTCGTTCAGTAAGAGTCATCTTCCCTTCGGTGTCATCCAGTGGAGGACAGTCTTCCGGGTTTTCAAGTGGCCTAAAGTCAGGAGCAGTGCCGCGTATATCCCTCTTAAAGATAGCATAGAGCGCGCGATTCCGCTGCGCAAGAAGTTTGTCTTCGTGACTGCCATTCACGAAGCTCTTGAAGACATCGCAGAACGCATTAACACGTCCCAAAACCTCAATTTGTGGGTCGTTCGCAAGTGGCGGAGGTAATGCATCGAATTCCTTGTTACATTGGGCAAGGAGCTTGTCGATATCTTCTCTGAGGCGCGGTAGACTATAGACAATGTGAGTTCTGTTATAGCGAGCGAACTAGAAGGCCCACGCACGCTTCCTCGATCAGCTGGATGAGCAGTCGGCTTACATCGGATACAAAACCCGGAATACCGAATCGACGACGGTCGCTTACGCCACTCCAGGGCGCCGTTGTGTCGAAATATTCAGCAGCACGCCTTTGTGATTCGGCACGAGACAGATGTTGTCCGCGTTCGGCATCATCGGGAAGACGCACGCAGTAAAAACCGTGCCTCAATGTGTGATCCTCTGAGCGACCCTCAATGATGTCTACCCATCTTCGGCGCTGGTTGATAGCACCGACACCAAGTGTGTCGGGTTTCGTAAGGACACCTGAACAACTTTGAGTTATCTAGTCATTCTATAATATGGGCGACTTACCGATTGTTCGCTTTCCATCGGGATCTGCGGCTCTGGCAAGAGTCATGGATTGTTGATTTTCCATATCATCTAGGAGGGCGCGCATTGGCTCAGTCGAAAAGAATTTCGCAGTTCACACACGTACCACTCATAGGAATTGTTGTCAATATGATGGTGTTCTCTTTCTTGGTGTAATGTTCCGCCAAACTTTTCACGAGGGCAACCGTTTCAGCTTCTTCGTTTTGTATCAAACCTTCATTGTATATCAGATGTATTGTCTTAATCCAGATCAGCATATACTTACCCGGTAGATCATAGAACGACAAGTCTGTCGCATCAGGGTCTTCAATCGACACACACACCACGTTGCGAGAGAACTTTAGTGTATTCCTTATGCTCCTGAGTTCCTCGATGGTCTTCGTGTGGAAACTCGACGAAGGGACGTTAGGGTTCAGAATGGCTGCCTGGGCACGACGCAGCCAAACTTCAACCTCGCTTCTGTTGGTAATGGTTCGGCCAAAAGGCACTGTAACAGTCTTCAGCATGTCTCGACCGTTGTTATCGAAGCTCATCCGTAAGGTGATAGTACAAGACCACGACGTGGCATGACTAGACATTGTACATTCCATAGGGCATCTGCATAAATAGCATGAGCATATCTCGCAGTAACTGATCGTGGTAGGGTCACCTTGTACACGTTCCGCTGTCCCTCGGGACATTGATCTTTACCATAATAGAAAAAATAATGAGCCAAAGGACAATGACAAACTATCTGCCAACGTACCCCGCTAACGGCTTCGACGAGTGAGCTTTTGCCCGCTGAAATATTGGGTTGAGCATAACCGTGATTGCAAGAGGGGGAGACCACAAACCTGATTGACCACCAATGACAACTACTGATGGCAAGTCGATGAGTGCCTCGGCGCTACAAGAGATCGCATGAGCAAGTTATGCAGTCAAATCCACAAATACGCACCCCATAGATTTGAGGTCAGCCATCATTTTCATGAGCTCTCTACGCCTGCTGGCGTAGTCGGTGGATGATATGTCAACCCCCATATCTGGAGGGTTGGTAGACATGGTATCAGGAGAAGTAGCGCCTGATGATGAGTTTTGTCTGCGTTTACTGAGAAAGACGTTCATTGTGAAGTGGATGTGGGAAGTGTGTTGCACATAACATCGGAATGACTTCTGTTTTTATGCCCCAGCGCCTTCGACATGCGTGCCAAAGCACAGAATGTTAACTTGAAATCCAGTAAGCCAATTGCATGTACAAGAAGAGAGTGCTGTGAGATATCACACACACAGCAGCCATCACTGCATGATCATCGATCATCTGTTGGCGACACTGTTATTCATTGATAGCTATCTGGGGACATCCCTATGCAAATGTGAAGTAATTACTTACTCATTCTAACCAATCAGAAGAGATCTGCAATGACCTATTCGGCAAATCGTGTTGTTCTGATATTTTCTGATATCAGAACCTGTCCATACATGACAATGATGTAACGAGAATCGGACACGTACAAGATATAAAATTGTCATCTCATACAGGATGTCCCGTATGAGCTCTTGTAGGTCTTTGTAGGTCCATAAATACAAAGCCGACGACTTGAACACAGGGTATCACGTGACACTAGGATGTACAGCCTTTCAAAAAAGGAAAAGTGCTTGGCAAGCTTCGAAGTTCTTGCTCATTCATACCCTTGACCACGATGTTTGGAGACTCCCGGAGCACCAGTGGTCAGGAGGAACACCAACACTGGCTTCTTCACCCCCCACATACGATGCCCGTCCTAATCGTACCTTCATTCCCCGGGTCTTTTTTGTACCTTCTGATCTTTCACAGCCATGGCCCATGATGGCATGTTCTAGTAAAGGCATCTGACGGAAGCACAGCACAGAATGGTACTAGTGCGTCAACGATTGTATTTTTTGAACGAGTGAGTGCGCGTATTCCTAATACAGAGTGGTGTTTAGTGAACACAGGGCACTGGATCATGCTGTGAAAAGATTACGACGACTATCGAAGCACAGACACATTACTCATGTTAGTCACGTCCAACTCACAAGCGCTGGTAGTCGCCACTACCAGTACCCGCTATGCTCCCTTCCAGTAATTCACTCAAAATGCGACAGGAACTGTCTTTCGCTGAATCCAAGGTCGCAGAGTCAAGGGTCACAAGAATGGCCATATTCTGATCAGGGTCACAGGCAAGCGACCAGCATCATGTACTCCTAAATAAACTACCATTGCCCACAACCATGTCAAATAGTGTTATATCTGGCTCAGGGACTAGCACAGCTTGACGTGCATATCTAATAGCCTCGCTCGCCTTCTCTTCTAACATACCTAAATCTTGCCAAGTCGAATCCCCATCAGATGAAAATTGAGATATTCCAGAGGGAGAAGTGCAGGTTCGCAGCAAGGCCTCCACCTACGCTTCATTCTCAGCAGAGTGGCCCTGACAGCCAGCCACAAGCGCACACAAAGCCAGGAATATGCATCACTTGGAGCATCCAGGAGCGCGAATAAATCGATCACATCGTCCTCATTGTTACCTGTAGCGATATTTAGCCCATCAGCATTTCCTTGCCATGCGGATAGAACTTGAATCAACATTAAGAAGTTCGTGAATGCTGGGTACATTCACAACGGAAATTGAGAATCCAGGCGCACTCAACGAGGCCGTGAATGGAGCGCAGTAGACACGAGACAGAACCTTCTGCGACGCTAATTTATGTAAATTGTTTTTGGATCTTGTTGGAATGATTTTTCCTACGAAGAACGCCACGAACTTCTTCCACTACAGTACCAATTGTAAGTTGCGATATCCAAGATCGTTATAAACAACAGAGTCACACCATCTTCGCAAAACCACAGCTCATGAGCATCAAACGTGGACACGCCTGCAATGCAAAAGAAGTTAATTTGGAAGGTAATTTCAATTCAATATTGTACCTTCACTCTGCTAGATATTCACTCTATCCTCTGCCAGATACTCACTAAGCACGACATCTCAGTGGTGAGCCAACGAGGGATTCCAACGATGCACACCAGACACCTTCATCATTGTGTAAACTGAGTCCCAACTCAGCGTCGTCATCGGCAATTGGTTGAAAAGCTGCCTGGTATTATGACACGCAATTGACAGTGGAGTAGTGGAATTTAAGAGCATTACCGAATGTTAATGTATGTATATCCTAAACTCGGACCCGAATGAGGTCCACATCCAGGAACATGTCAATGTCCAAGTGCAACACCAATGCTACGCAAATGTACAACCAATGCGTCACCAAGGTCCTTGACGCATGAAAGTGTGGGACTAGAGGCACTGGAAGAAGTAGATGCTATGAGTAGATTTATTACGAACGCCGACAGAAGCAAGCTACGAAGAAATACTAGCACTCACACCCTTTGCCACCAAACACTGTGTAGGCATCAAGGACCTTGCACACAAATGTTTGCCCCAAGACCTCTCGGACCGACTATCCCAACGGCCTTCCTATCTTGCCTTGTCTGGGGCAAATTGAAACATCGTCTGCATTTAGCACGCCTACAACCTTCAGTCTCGGATGATTCGCGCGAGCATACTACATAGCTAGACCAAAGGTCAAACGATCGCCAATGGCGGCCAAAATTTGTTTTGCAGTCGAACTTGCAAATGCGTCACCCACCAAGGCACAACGCGTGAAAGTGTATAACTAGAGGCACTGGAAAAAGTAGATGTCACAAGTAGTTTTAATATGAATACCGACAGGAGCAAGCTACTAGTACTCACTCCCTTTGCCACCGAACGTTGTGTAGGCACCATGAACCTTACACACAAATGTTTCCCCCGAGACCTCTCGGACCGACCGTCCCAACGGCCTTCCTATCTTGCCTTGTCTGGAGTGCTCCATAGCTAGATCAAAGCTCAAATGACTGCCGACGGCGGCCAAAATTTGCGGACTTGCAAAAGCGTCATCAGAGAGCGAGAATGTTAACGTTCAGTGGTATGTATAACCAGCATGCGTGGGCTCGTAACTGGCACCCCCACCAGCAAGAATGGCAATGCGAGTTAATGGAGGGGAGATCACAATACATACTATCTTAGTTGTGGCATGTCTAAAAATTAATCAACCAAGCTTCAAAGCTTACAGGCGGAGCACAGGGTTCTGTGCCACTCCACCGCTAAGCGAATTGCGAACAAGGTCATCGGAAGGGTTGCAGATGCTGTCTGTTAGGCATCACACCATAGACTTCATAGACCAAGGGGTCATTATTCCGACCTGTTGGATATGATTATGAGGGAGACCGCGAGATAAGCTTGGTGTGGAAGTCCTGTCTAGACAGTGTTGCTCTCGTGAAGTGCGAGGAGTGCGAAACAGTTGACCTTTAATGCCTCGAAACTGCTCGTGTACTTGAACCAACAACTATTCAGTCGTTTTAGTAGCCCACCTAATAGCAAAATAGCAGTGCCTAATCTATTACCTGTATCAAAATTAGTTTGTAATATTGGACCAAGATTATACAAGTCCGACTATCACTTTGCAAAACCACTCTAGGAAGGAGGCGTGATTTCAATATCCGGAGGTCGTTATAACTTATATGGGGTGTTTTGTTTATATCCTGGACCGCAATTATGCTTGGAGTTGAATGAAGGCGCCGATGAGACTGAACATGAAGAAAGAGCGAGCATACTACGGGGAGCATGTGACATGCCTCATGGTAAAGATTCTAGTACTTCTAAGGTGTCTTGTGGTGGGCTTCGGAAGCTTCGCCGCGGCGTACTTAGTTACCAAACATCATGTCCGTGACTCCATTACGTAATGTCACAACGCTGGCATTGTCACAACTAGTCCCTCACCAGAACGACCTCTGCCATGAACGCAAACCTTGTGTCAATGATAGCCCATCACCGTCAACTCGCCATCGCTTACTGGCACCGTGCTGATCGTGACAACACCTGATGAATAACTTATAACTTATGATGCTTAAGTTCAACTCTTTCAATCAAGTATTTTTGATTGTACTCATCGACGCGCGCAGGTCAAAGACATATATATAATTCCAGGGGACAATGTCATTTTTTGGATCCGACTGACTGTCATGGTTGATCATGAATGCCACGGTTGTAACACTGCTGTACAGGTTATTGTCCAGACTCCAAAGGTACTGTCTTTTTTGTGCCTGTGTTAGGAACGGCCTGTAGGCATTCCCTGTAGTATTACCGTTCTAGGTAAACGCACTGGAGTTGAATCATTTAAACCAGCATCGACGGTCCCTCATTAACATTGACGAGGTTGAACCTTCCTTCTCAATGCACACCCGCCAAATTATTTTATGGATGAGCTCGTGGGACGTGCCTTTTTTATTTTTTTATTATCTTCGTTTGATATAAAATTATGTCGAGACGTCACGTACTCCATTGAGTGCACTGTCAGATGGGGCCCATCCTTCCGAGTTGGTATCTTAATCGGTACAAGTATTACTAAAGTTGGACATAAAGCGGGTTGTATTTAAATATCTCAGGCCACCATTTTTATAACGGGTAGTTTATTTTTAGCCGGAGCCTATACTGTCATTTTGAACATGCATTCACGGTGAACGGCATCACTGTCGGCTGGCTATATATACCAAATTCTGCGTGTTTTTTTGCACCCGGGTGTTGTTTTTCCTCCCATCACACTTTGACACGGTGTTCATCACACTGTACACCTACAGCTCATACATTTTCCCAGTAGTGAGAAAGAAAAAGAATATCCGCTTTCCCGCCATTTTCAAACTCCTGCCTATTTCGCCAGCCAACAACTCTTGATCATCTTCTATTTCCTCCAACCTCGTCAGCATGCGTTTGTTGTCGCTCCTTACTCCACAGGCCGCAGTCTCCTCAGCTTTCATTGCAACCACGCTCTTTACTTCGTCTGCCAGCGCACAGGACCGTACCACGGAAAAGGGAGAGGCACAGATCTCTGGTGAGGATTAAAATATCATTCATGCGTGCGAGTTACAGGCATTAGCGAAAGTGCCTCGGAATGGGAAAGCATATATATTGACCGGGACACTGCACATTCTCCGGATCCTCACAAAGCAGTGGACTTCAATTGGGTTGCATGTTCAATTTGAACATGCTCTTTCAATTGAATATTGACCTGCAACCCTCCGAATAAGAGGGAACCGAGGAACGCTTCGGCCTTCCATGCGGGTATGTTTACGGTAGTAACAACCCCATTTGCTATTTGCGTCTGTACTCTCGATATTTATATACAGAATAGCCTTGACATGCTTGGGCCCACAATTTTTGGATTACGTACTTCATCTTTCCTGCCTAGCCAACATTTTTTTAACCTGTTACTAATCATTCATCGACTCAGATCCGGCTGAAGAATGTACGGCATATTCCTATCCGCCCGTTTCTGCTGCTATCGCTGCAAACCAGTTCCCCGCTATCTGGACAGTCGCAGACATTCTTAGCACTGACACGAATGCTCAAGCCAAATACCAGTCCATCCAGAGCCAGATCCCAAACATTCAGCCCAAGGGCACCCAGCCTGGCTCCCTCATGGGTGACTTCAGTGGCTTTTCGTACCCTTCGAATGATCCAGATTGCTGGTGGACGTTTGACCAATGCACTACTCCAAAATTGGCCGGATTGCCTCCGGATCTGGCTGCCGTCCCAGAGGTATGTTTTTCTATCCTATTATAATCCGGTAATTGACTTTGTCCAGCCTGATACTCTAGGTTATGGTTTCGACGACGGTCCTAATTGCTCCCATAATGTGTTTTACGACTTTTTGTCCCAAAATAACCAGAAAGCCAGTACGTCGATTTTGCTCGATTTTCAACTTTATTGTTAGTATCCTTATTTCAACCTAGCCATGTTCTATATCGGCAGTAATGTCATGGACTGGCCTCTTGAGGCGCAGCGCGGTCTCGCTGATGGTCATGAAATTTGTGTTCGTGAGTCTTTGCACTCTCGTCGTGGTGGCGGCGCATTGATGTCATACTGGCGCAGACACTTGGTCGCACAAATATAGTGAGTGCTACATGTGATCGAACATGCTCAGGTGATTGATCATATCACTCCACAGTGACGTCTTTGAGCAACTCGCAACTCTTTGCAGAGTTTTACTATTGTACGTCGTCTAGCATCATCCCCTTACCTTTCACTCTATTGACCTCTCCTTAGCCGTGAGATTTTTGACCGAGCACATTCAAAAATCTATTGACTTGAACTTTTAGATAGAAGCGATCAAGTTGGTCATCGGCGTGACGCCTACGTGTTGGAGGGTAAGCTTAATTGTTGACAAGCGTACGACTATCTAATGCCTTCATAGCCTCCCTATGGCGATGTCGACGATCGGGTCCGGTCCGTTGCCCATGCTTTGGGCTTGCGCACGATCATTTGGCAATATGACTCCAACGATTGGCGTGCAGGCAGTGGTAACGTTACTGATGCTGACGTCGACCAGAATTATGAGAACCTCATTGCCCGTGCACAAAGTGGCGCCTTCGCTACTGTAAATGCCTTTCCTACACCCATTGGCATCCATCAAAGACTGACACTTCTTGCAGGGGGGTACTATCATGCTCACACACGAGCTGACCAACTTTACCATGTCGGAGGCTGTGAAGTTCTATACCCAACTGAAAGCTGCATTCAAGTATCTCGTTCCTATGGGTGTTGCCACAAATCAGACTCAGCCATACGTCGAGACTAACTACTCTCTTCCAACGTTTGAACAATGTGCGACCAATGCTATTTTGTCATATCTCTATTGACATTTGTTCAGACATCAGCGGCACGACAACACTCTCCGGTGGCGTTTCATCCCCCTCAGATGGATCTTCCAGTTCAACAGGGTCGGGATCATCCGGATCATCCGGATCATCTGGAAAATCTGGCAAAAGCAATTCCACTGGTGCTGCAGACAGAGCCTTATCTAACGGATTGGGAAAGCTTGCTACAGGTGCAGCATTTGTTGGCTTCGCAGTAAAACTCTTGGCGTAGGATTCTCATCCTGCGATTGCTGGTGCTTTTGTTCCACTGTCTCTTATCTTTGGTTACACCTGCGGCATGATTGATTGGTGCTTTTATTCCTGGTCGCACATATGCTATATTGTTGTGCATTGCAAACTTCTCTGCGCATAGCATCCCTTGACATTTTTCTTCCTTCTTCACTAGAGTTTTGCACTCGTCGCTGAAGATGGCACCAACATACTGGTGTTTTTTTCTTATATACTGTGCATGTCATTTAATATACCGGACTTGGCTGATATCACTTGATTTCGATGTTACCATTTTTTTTTCTCGTGTTGCTGTTTCATGTGATGGCCGTGCCACTACGGACGTGTCAGGACAATGTTTCTTAATACAATTACGATACTTGACGAACAGAGATGTTACGACCAAAGTCACGACGTAAATGTTTGCTAGCGAGCGTTGGCGTTGGCGTGGTCTGCAGTGAGATGAGGACGGAGATGTCAGGTGCTCAGGAGTCGGTAGTTCTTTAGTTACAGGCCCTTTATTAATACACTGAACTTCTGTGAGTAACAATCAGAATTAGGTGTCCCTTACGACGGACAACGGGCGCTGATATAGCTCTGATATATGAAGTGTGCCAAGATTAAGTATACGTGCAGATGACTTGATAAAGCCTGATCTTCCTAGGAGGCCGTCAACTTTACAGGCATCGAAAATAGCTTCTCATAGTCCGTACTATGGCGCTACTCAGTCTTGACAGATTAAATTACGGTATGAGCAGTGAGCGATATGAACGTTCATTGTGACAGCGTCGTTCCGCGGGTTGGAACTAGGAGATCCATCGGTAGTGGTCTCTGGACGAACCACTGGCAGTATGAAGGAAGAAGGTCGTTCTTTTCTTGGTTCTATCCTAATGCGAATATTTGTTGTAGTAATAACTATCATTTATTTCGGGTTGCGTACCAACTTGGTATGTTCACTCTATTATCATTTGTTGTATTCCCGACTCGGCGGCGAGAGAGATAACATGTAACCTGGAGATGGTCCAGGAACGAGAGATAAGGATCTGATTTGTGACGACCCAGCCAAGTTCCAAGAGTTTTTCGTCTCCTTGTTATATATGTAAAAATGATTGAGTCATTAATATTTTAATATTCAGATTCTTGACGTGGATCCTGTAATAGACCTGCAGTAAACAACGTGTTTCTGGGCTGTTGGCGAAGGCTTTGAAGTTTTTGCTCACACTAAACATAGCCAGTAGCTAGAGCTAAACATATCATCATCTGATGATTTTCGGTGTTAAGGTTGCATCTTTTCCGGGTGCTCGGACATCATCATTGTCCGTGACGTATGAACCATATCGTTGGTGTGAGTTTTTGAGACTCTTTTTATAGTGTAAAAAGGTGATTACACGTCATTGGGTGGCTCTGCCGATACTGGATGTGTTGTCAGCTACTTGTGTGCTGCGGAACGGTAATGTACTATCAACGCTCGGTTGTCATCCAGTTGATTGGGACCATATAATTCCGCCGCTGAGAGGGTAGGCGACAAAGTAGGATGTAATTGTCAAGGCATGGATTAAATCTATGATGACAAAGGACCGAGTGGTCCACCAGATTTCGGCCTGCGACGAGGTCTGAGGCCTGAGGCCTGAGTACTGAACATGCACTGATTGAGTACGGGTAGAACACGTGAGGACAGCTTATTACCTAATTCCATCATCGATCGTGTAGGGCTTTAGAATTCAACATGTACAAATACTAGTTGTGGCTGGACTGAAGTGGCTGTACGTTGGAGTAAGCAGCCATGGTGACATCATCCATTGTAAAAACGAGTAGCTGCCAATAGTATTCCTCAGCACTCCCATCACCACTTTTCTCTCGAGTTCAGGCTAAATTTTGGTAGGCTTCTACAAGAAGGTCTCGGTGTCGCATTAACCTCAACGATTGCAGGAACATACCTCTCCTATCCCCTAAACGTGTATATCCCTGCGAATCGTGGAATCACGATGACCACCAGGAAAAGATCCAAAAGGGACCGTAAGGGTTCTAAAGCATCTCATGAAACGCCCACCTCTCTGGCTAAAGAGAAACATCTGCCAGGCTCTTTGTCCGAAGGGTCCGACCATGTCGACCAGTCGGACCTACCGCCTCCACGACCACACAAGGAGATATTGACGCCTGTTTCCCCACCGGGAAATAGGGCTCCTTTGCGCTACTTCATATATGCCTCGGTGACAATAGCCCTTTTCTTCACAGTGTGGTATACGTACATCACAGCTGTGGGGCTCAAACACTGGAAAGAGGAAGTTGGGTGGTGGGGAATGTCTGTTGAGCGATTTGGGAGGCAACATGACGGATTGCATCGCAACCAGTGGAGAGGCCATGAAGTGACAGGGGGACTTGAAGGGCACCTCAGTCAGCTTGCATCTGCGCTCGGAATCTCCGCAACAGACCTAGCTTCGGCTGTCAAACCATTTGTGCCGCCTGCGACACTGTCCAGCCTTGCGCCCCAGGCTACCGGTGAGGCGATGAAGGTTCTTTTTGAGAACTCGTAAGAACTGCCTGATGGTAGTCAAAGTGCTGGGTAGTAGACCTGTGAAAGTGGTTAGGTTCCGTGATCCTCCAACATAATTGTTCCCCATGTACATCGGTCCTGTAATTTAATAGATACTATTACTTACCGCATAGTAGGAATCATGAGTATTATATGCCAGACTCGTGTATCCTCCAATATCTGTACAAGCGCCTTCTGGGTTGGCTCTGGGTACAATCACCCCAGGAGAGACTGAGCGACACCAATGAAATGATGTGTTGGGCATAAACAATCTTGATTCGGACAAACCTATCTGCTTTAATGATACTAATACATACAGGATTCAAAACTCGTATGGTTCTTTCAAATTAATGAAGGCGACACCCCTAAGACTTGAGAATGCGTTCGATTACATCCTGTGCCGCTAACACCAAACCATCGTTGAATTTTCGGCTCACAGTCTGCAGCGATACCGGGGCCCCTTTGAATATCGCTGCATCATCTGTACGCAATAGTCAGCTCATGTCATCCAACTTGTAAGAGCGCGACTGACACAAGGAGATGTTGTATTCATCTGCCGCACTCATCGGGCTAGGTGACTTCTGATACACGTCAACAGTTGGGTCAGCGACGAGACCTGTCGGGAAGACTGCTCCTGGGTAGTCTAGCAAATTCCAGATGGCCGTATAGCTAAGATATGCGCTGTTAGATTTCCCGGCGTCTTGAGATATACTGTTACACACCCCCAGTATTTTGCAGTGTCATGGCGGCTGGCTGTACCTTGGAAGGGTGCGCATACGACGACGTCGACGTTTTGGGACCACCAGTGATCAGAGTACTCCCGCCGGTAGATATCACGTCGATCACGTAGCTGGTCAACATGAGTGCAGTGTCTATAGATAGCAGAACCTCTTACCTTCCAAATTTCCGCGGCATCGTGATTCTTAACGTATGGTGGACTAATCACCCATTCTGTCAACGGATGCATGTTTTCTCCACCTTCCTTTATAAGACGTCGGACTGTGGCTCCTCCATCCTCATAGTAGAGCTCGCGCTAGGAACACATGAGTTACATTATGTAGACCGAATAGAACACCAGGCTCACAATTATGCTGTATCCACGGTCGTGGTCGTACGGGGTGTAATCTACCACCTCAACCTCTGACGATGCATCGAGCTTTGCTTTCAGCAAATTCAGTGCTCGGATAGTCGGAGGATGAGGCATCACAACCCCATCGTGCATCATGATTCCTACACGCAACTTCCTCTGGGTCAGATCTGGCACTTTCAGTGGAATGGGCAAAACATCTGGGTCCAGAAGTGCGGGATTGGCCCCAAGGACACCCTCGAGGAAGAGTCGCATGTCTCGTCCCGAGCGACACATCGGGCCTGTAGAAGCAAAGACTCCGTCCTGACCATGTTGACTATATTGGTTATCAATACCACTCTATGTCAGAGCTTGGTATACTCACTACCACAGAAGTCCGTGTGTGGGCGTTGTCCGAGAGGACGGACGGATTCCATATATACCACAATGGGCGGACGGGCATCGAATAGATCCCCCGATGTCGCTTCAATTATAATACATCAGTTTCTATGCTATGTGTAAGAAACGGACTTACGTGCCAAGACCTATGCAAGAGCCTTTCATAGCGATAAGGGCGGATTCACCGCCAGAAGATCCTCCTGCTGTAAGGTTCGTATTGTGGGGGTTCAACTAATAGACTTGAGCCGAGAAATCCTGTATACTCAAGGGATGACACACCACTCGACCATAGGTAGATATAGACTCGAGGTGCATGATAGAGTGTGTCTGATTCGTCTTGACATAGAAGACTACGAACATGCTCGACAGACAGTACGTTGAAGCGGGGATCAATTACATACCTGCACCTAATGAACGCAGAATGCTTGTCATATCGCAGTCTTCCGTTGAAGTTTCCATATTCATGAGAAAGCCTCCACACCCCACTGTCCCCTTGACTGGGCAATGGGCCTGAGGGTGACGGGAATTAAAGATAGATGATTGCATGTTCGTAATGGCGCACTAACTTTGACTGAAATTGGTAATCCATGAAATGGTCCAATGACCTTGCCTTCTTTTTGGAAGTACTCGTCCAGCTGCTGCGCCTGCTTTATGCCTTCATCGAGGAAGAAGTCAATAAGACAAGCTGTGAGCTGATGAGCGATAGCTGCGCGCTTTCCAAAGGCAGTAACAGCCTCGACTGCTGTCAGCTCGCCTGCGGCAATCCTTTGGCACACAGCAGTTGCATCTAGTTCAGTAATGGCCAACTCTTGGGCGCTGAGCAAGCCACACGTCTCAGGGATGTGAGTGATATCAAGAGGTGGGTCCTCGAGAATTGCCGGGGGGAGCCTGAGACCCGCTGGGATCTTGGCTTCAAGTTGTTCTCGTAAGACGCGAGCCTTTGCCTCGTATGAAGCGTCGCCCTCTAAGCCTTTCATTTTCTCTTTGAAGGACATTATAACCATTGATATGGATGGGGAGAGGAGATAGCAAAGTTGATACACCGGGATTGCGATATATGTACAATCCTCAGAAGTAGCTCCTCGGATAAGCTGTCCGCCAAAAATATGCATGTCTTCTGAAGTTCTTTGTGGGGAAATGATATGCCCCATGACGAGAATGCCAGCGAGGAACGAGTCACAAGGTTGATGAACAGAATTGGTTGCGTGCCACGAATGGACAACAAAGGTTGAGAACCTGTGCCACGTCATATGAAGCGGGAGACACTATCGACGCAGGCGGGGCCAAGACCTGGGACACGCGGTGAGGGTGCACCGAATTCACTCGACAGTGCTGTAGGAGTGAATGATGGAAGGAGCGCACAGGCAAGCTCTGGAAACAGATACATAAGCTGGCGTAGTCAAGCCGAACCTGGGCACTCAGTCAGCGCCGTCATCCTCGCCCAGGCCGGGACAATAGTATAGTCTCCCAGAATATCATATAGATAACCACATCAGAAGGGCCACGCCCCAATGGACAATAAACAAGATTTTTTTTTAAAAAAAAACAAAGAAGCCGAACCTGGAAGGAGGATAGTCATGCCTAGTGCCGGGGCAGAAATGTTTCATTGAGGGCGAGTTCTGCCAAAAAAAATTGGCAGAACGGCAATTGGCAGAATGGCAGAAATCGGCAGAAATGTTTTGTGTGTTTTGGCGTGTTCCTGGAGTGGTTCAAGATGGTGGCAAAAATTATCTAGCAACTTCGCTATTCATAATCGAATGTGAAAGTACGTAACGTGATGGGGCTTGAAAGCTTGATACGAGGGCCGAATTTCATCAAGAAAGTTACAGAAAACCCAGTTCTCCGCCACTAAGAATGGTATAATGGCATGAACGATGAATCTGGTTTGAATATTCACGCAGTCAGAACACAGTCAATGATTTGTGTCACCTGAACTCACCAAAACAACTTGAAATTGGCATGTGTTGCTTGCTCTGTAGTGATCCACGAACCCAAAGAGGTTCTTCCGTTTCTGCGGAGCTTGAGCCGTGCCTCCTGAATTTGACGGGGATGAAACAGAATCTGCGTTTGCGATAGTGGGAGTAGTAGTGCTTGATATCCATTCCTTGGACTAAACGTCAACCATAAGATCTTATAACCAAGTTGTTAACAGATTCGAAGTCTGTTCTTTCTGGATGGTGCATGTTCAAAACCTGCCCACAATTTTTTTCTTTAAGATCCGAATATTTCGTATCACAGTACAATGGCAGTCGTTGATTGGGAGCAATATCAAATTGCCAATGTCGTCAAATACTCAATACATGTGGTGAAATCTACTCTTAATGTAAAAGTTCGGAAAGGACAGCAAGCCTAGCGGGAGCTGGCAGACGAGCTTGTTTGACCAGTGTGTAAAAGACCGGGGAACCACCTTGTGAGAACTGCAACGCAGCTGATGGCTGGAACATGTTCAACGTCCAATGGGGACTCAAGGAGGTATGCTAGTAGTAGCTGGTTTGAAGAACCACACATATGTGAGTTGCATCCAATCATGATGTTCCCCACTCTCCGACACACAACAACCAAGCGCACCTTCTCTCATGCTGCACACAGTACTAGTCATCAGTGAATCCATGAAGACTGTGACATTGTAGTCGTGGGAACTATAGAGAGATGTAATTCTGCTCCCTCTAAATATACTATCCCCTACGGTCACTTCGTGACCCACCGCAGCCTCGTGAGTCACGTAGATGTCACATATAGTCACTAACGGTCACTCTGGCTAAA
Organism: Suillus cothurnatus; assembly: GCA_016758765.1. Classification (NCBI taxonomy): domain Eukaryota; kingdom Fungi; phylum Basidiomycota; class Agaricomycetes; order Boletales; family Suillaceae; genus Suillus; species Suillus cothurnatus. The sequence goes on along the minus strand of JABBWL010000206.1, from coordinate 37,494 downwards.
TTCGGTGTCCGCTCGGCGTGCCCAACAACATAGAAACTCGAATTTACCATGCAATTATTAGATGCTAATACTATGTCGCGAGTTACAGTATGTCTGGGTTATATGGATTTGTATGTGTATAGCAATGATTAATGTTAAGGGGGATATTGCTGAGTGAAATATGGATGTGGGTTAAGGATCTCTCGTGAGATGCTGTAATCCTTCGCAGATATATGAAGACCATTGCTGCGATCTTTGAGAGTCTGCCATGTAGACTGTAAAATGAGTCTAGCATTCAAATATTCAAGTGTAGGGACTTGAAACCACATTGATTTTACCTTGTATGCCTTTGCAGCCCTTGTGATATTCTTGTGCATGCCATTTGCAACATCTGCAAGTGCCGTGACTCATACTCAGGGTCAGTAGATGCTGCTAAGCTTGTCCCGGCAAGATCTCATGGCATAGCAATGAATCCCAGCTTGTAACATCACGAATGTGTGTGTTCTCAGTGAATTCAATGTCCGACATCGGCAGTGTCGGCAGGTGACACTAATTCGTGACTTTTCCTGGTGTCACATAGAAAATACTATCTCTATCATTTCTTTATGAGATTGCTTCATTTCACTTGGAATAGGATATAGGAATATGTTGAATGTATTCAGTGAAGTAGCTAAGTGAGTGGTGTAGATTTGAGGACTGTAGTTGAAAATCACGAAGTAGTGGTGGGTCACGAAGTGACCGTAGGGGATAGTAGTTATCCATACTGCGAGAATTTCGAGTTGTTGGTACATAGCTAGAGCATGTATGCAAATGTAGACTATGATGAGGAGTTGGTGGCGAGAATGTGAGAGCTAGTTCGGAAACCAATGTGAAGTCATGTTGAATCAATTTGCAGTCGGCAGGCATGGTCGGCATGGCACACCCCGAACAGCTGCATCTGAATTTTGATAGTAGTATAGTGTATACATTATCTTATCGATCTCCCTCTTGTAAGAGCATCTACTAGTCCAATGACCCATCCAGAGATCCAACAACGCCTCCTGCACTATGCTAGAATTCTAATCAGCATCCTGATATGCGCTACAGGATCTATACTACAATCTGCCTACTCCAAAGACCCAGAGCCATACCATACATCTATTCTCTCAGGTGAAGGCTGGGTTATGGAGCTTCTTACTGGTCATCCAGAACACATTCGATGCGAACTGGGTATGCATGCACATGCCTTTGAAGTGCTCATATCCGAGCTCCGCAACTTTGGCTACACTGACTCCAAATTCGTCTCCTTGGAAGAACAAGCAAGTCGCTATATTTCTCTATACTAGCATCATGGGCCTGACTACCAGGCATGTGGGAGAGCGGTTTCAAAGATCAAATGATACAATTTCATGATGAGTGCTGCAATTTTTCAATCTATACAATATATCTCATATTTCCTAGTTATTTTAAAAGAATTCTACACATATTCTCATCGCCGCCATTCTACACTACCTATATCCAGTTACCAGATGGAACTTCGGTGTCAAATAAACTCAAAAACGACCCCAGATATTGGCCATTTTTTCAGGATGCTGTTGGTGCACTTGATGGAAGTCACATCCATGCTTCACCCCCTGCCTTTCAACGCACTGTATATTGCAATCGTAAAGGTTTTGTTGCACAAAATTGCCTATTTGCTTGCGATTTTGACCTCAAATTTGTTTATTCTTTGACTGGGTGGGAAGGTTCAGCTAACGATTCTCATATTTACGAGGATGCGCGTGTCCATGACTTCTGTATTCCGCATCAGAAGTATTACTTAGCAGATGCAGGATTCCCACTTTGCACTGAGCTTCTTGTCCCATACCGTGGTGTCCGTTACCACCTTGCCGAGTGGGGCCGCACAAATACCAGGTATGTTTTTCAACTCATTTGTTTTTCCAACTTATATCTTCATCACAGGCCAGCCAATAAAGAAGAGCTCTTCAATCTATGTCATGCATCTGCATGAAACGTAGTGGAGTGCATCTTTGGTGTCTTAAAATGCCGATTTTGTATCCTCCTGTTGGGGCCAGAGTACTCCCTCGATATTCAAGCACGAATACCTGCTGCGCTGTGCGCAATCCATAATTTTATGCGTCTACATGATCCTAGTGAGGATACAGTGCCTTCCGAGTCAAGCGGTGAAATGATCTGTGGTGACAAGAACCCTGATTATTAGGGACAAGCTGATGATGAAGATATTGATAATGGTAGCGGTTGTGCAATGCGTGAGCGCATTGCACAAGAAATGTGGGATCAGTATCAGGGGATCTTGCATGAGAGGGGTTTGTTGGACTCAGGTTCAGACTCGGAGGTATCAGACCTTGACTTTGATGCATTGGACGAGGATGAATTACTGAGCATGTAATATAGTTTTAAACTACTAAATGAAGAGTTATCTTCCAAAAATATATACAGATGGGCATAAGGAAAGGAAGCTGGTGGGTTTAGAAGATTGGAATACATGGCAGTGATAGAGGGTAAGAGAATGAGGGTGAAGGAGTACAAGGAAATGGAAGAGTACGTAGTACAATGAAGCATATTTACTCAGGCATCCTGCATGATAGTCCAAACAATGTTTTTATTGAAACATGATGTCGTGATACATGTTTTTGAGTGTCTAAACTAACAGAATACAATACATGAGACAATTGTAATAGAAACACTGCATGATTGAGACACTAGCAGCACAAGTACAAGTACAACTATTTGTTAAGGTCGTACTCAAGGGGTAACGGATCTGAAGGGCTTCGGCCTCAGCTCGTACGCTGTGCCCCTTTCCCGAGTATAGCCCCATATTTCAGAATGCTATACATATCGTATCCGAAGATCTGGATGGCTATTGTAGTGTATCCGAAGGCCTGGACGACTATTGTATGGTATCCGGGTAGAGAGGAAAGTAGCATATTCCTATCCGAAGACAAGGAATAGCATCGTATGATATCCGAAGGTAAGGATTAGTATCATATTCCTATCCGAAGATAAGGAATAGTATCGTATACTTATCCGGAGGGTGTCCAGATATCGGACAGAAGTATAAGGACTAGTCTAGACAAGTCTAGGACTAGAAACTAGCAGAGTATAGATTATCCGTAGATAGAGGCGGATGTGTATAGACTATCAGATACAATCCTTAAGTCTTGGAGGGTGACAAGAGTTGTTAAGACTCGAGTCCAGATAATGGAATGAGGACAATCTAAGATGATATTTGAACTGGGGTGCTATAGGACATATACAAGAGTTTATATACGATAGAACTACGCGAGAGGCTATGCACAAAGTATCGCAATGTATAAGCAACACTTATTAGAAGTCAATCATAAGCCAGAAGTTAATCACAAGTGAAACGGATCAGTAAATATAGTCGGAAGTTAATCACAAGTGAAATGGATCAGTAGAACATAGCTGGAAGAAAGCATAACCGATACACTGGAAAGGAGGACATACTAAATGGAGGAAATAAGCAGTGTTTAACGTTATATGAACAGGATATGAATGAAGAAGCTTATCGTGACAGATCCGGTACAGATCTGTGGATCGGATCTGATTGGATCTGACATCCGGAACTTCGGATGAGAAGCGCGAATGTATGGGATATGACACTATTGTCCGATCTGCAGACGGGCGTATGGCATTTGCAGTGCTTGCAGGATCTGCTGAAACCTATACTGGATCATGTGCTGGATGAATGTGTGTCGTGTGTCTTTGTCCTGGGTTTCCAGGTAAATGTCAACAACAGCAGGGTCATCTGCAAACATATGCATGACAACGACCCTCTCCTGCATCGGATAGTCTGTGTCTTCATTGTTCAAGATCCGCAAAGCAGCATGTCTCTGTTTCTCCACCCTTTCTGCATCAGTAATCATACCCTTCTCAATCACGTCGGTAAGTCGATTAATGGACCCTTGCATGCCCATGACAGCCGCAGCTGGCATGATCTTAGCTGCTCTTGCAGCGCTGGTCATCATCACAGATTGACCACTACCAGTGCGTGACTGGGTCCCAGGATGTGACTGGCTGGCACGCAACTTCTGTTTCTTCAATGCTGGAGCCTGAAATTGCTGCACCTGTTCAGATGTCGATGAAGGTGCTGTAGATGTAAATGTGGTTGCATCATCATGGAACATGGATGTGGCATCGCGTGAACACTTTGCAGCACTGGACGTTGTAGAGAGAGTCAGCCAAGAGGGAGTAGCAGATGTGGAAGGCATGGGTAGTGGGCAGGGCCTAGTAGGTGCGGGAGAAGCTGAAGACATGATGATGTCATTGCTTGTGCCAGTGATAGAAGGCATGACGTTGGCGCTAGATGCACTGGCCTCATCGCTTGTGCCAGCGACAGTGCTCATGGAGCTAGTAGATGCAGGAGGGTGAGCCCCTGCAGCATCCAAGTCAGCCTCATAGTTGGTGGGAGGCACTGGAACATCAGTGGCTCGGAAAGCTGCTGCCCCTCGTGCACCACCAGCAGGCAAAATATCTTGCATCCGTTCGAGGTATATCCATCCAGAGTTTCAGAAAGCGCACATTGCAGAATTGGACTGAAAATACCGCATTATTAGTACAATAGCATGTCATTAGTAGGACATGTAATGACATACCTTTTGCTGGACATACGCATCAAACATGGCTGCTGCTGCTCCCTCTTGGATGTTTGCACCATACTCAGGGTGCCACTGATTAATTCCGGACTGCTTACAATACTTGTTGATAGCATAGTAGATGTGTTTCAACTAAACATTCATTAGCTGATATCAATGATCGATAACATAATGCAACATACTGATGTCCATTTTGTCTGGCACATTTTGCCAGTCTTCTGTGGGCCTTGTAATCTCTTGGGTGTGATAGCCTTTGCTGCACCATTGAATGTCGACATCTTGAAGTTGCCTCCTTCTGCACGCTCTGACTGATGCTCATAAAGGTAATCGACTAGCGCAGTCACTTCAGGTTCAGTCCAGAATGCCTTTTCTTTTTCTTGAGCCATGAGAACAGTGGTGTATTGTGCAGCAAGAGCTGTCAGAGATATGACACTGGTTAAGAGATGTCTGTGATGGGCAAGGTGAACACCCTTGTGATTATCGATGCAATAACAAGACCCCATGGTCATAGTATGATACAAGCAAGGTTCAAGGTCAGCCCCTTGGGGTGTGCCATGCTGACCATGCCTGCCAACTGCAAATTGATTCAACATGACTTCACATTGGTTTCTGAACTAGCTCTGACATTGTGACATCACAGCTAGTGAGGGATCATACCGTAATCATGTACAAGCTGTTGGGCATGTTTGTTTGTTGTAATTTAGTTTTCAAAGACAAAACTATTCATGACTTTACCATGAAAAGTAGCACTAGCACTGGTTGTCAAATATATATTAACATTGGGATTTGTGGTGATGCTATGACATTGCACCATCACAGCCAGCAAGAAAATGTACATCAGGAAATTAACCTTGACTTGATATGACCAGACAGATTTGGTAATTAAAATACATTATTGCACATCATTTTTTAACCTTAGATATTTTTAGCATGGTCTTACACATAGGTGAAATAAGATATGACTATGCAAGAGAAACACCAACTTGATGCATGTCTTGGAAGCAGACAACAGTGAGATGACTGTGTGTCCATGCACTGTAACCTTTTTAAATAGTCAGACATGTCTTATCTAAATTGAATACAAGCTGCAAAAGCTACAATTATGTCAGCCCATGTGTGACTGCCTGTCTGGTCTTTTCATATTTCCAGTAACCTTATAATGTGTTGTGACATTTTTTAAATAACGGTGTAAGGAATAATGCCTCTCATCATGTGATATGGCACTTTTCACTAGGGAATACATGGCACAAACTTGCAGCACCACTCTGGGTGCTATCTGCAGCTATTCCTATATGAGGCACAGCTTTCCTGCACAATGTGTGCCATGCACGCACACTTCCCACGCTTCACGATGTGCGCAATTTCCCGCGCTTGAAGCGCCCTATAGCGCCAGCCATCCAGATGCATCCATCCACTGTCCACCAAGCTCTCTAAGTGCGTATATTCCTATTTCCCTTATTTGCATATCGTTCCACTTTTATTTTTATCATGGACCCTTACTTTACATACCTTACTCGGTAGCGCATTGGCTCCGCATGACAGCACTTAGGCGCCATATGTAAGCGCCAGCAGTACTTACTATTGGGGGACTTTTCGGTTGAGAGAACTTTGCACCCACTATTTACCTAGCAGAATATAGTTGAAATCCATTCATTTTACACTCTCTCATTTGCGCATATACGCGTGCACTTTCCCACGCTTCGTGCAGCATACACGCGCCTTCATGCCTTGCGCACACCTGCGCTTTCTCATGCCCTGCACTGGCCAACCAGTAGCGCCTTCAGCACATACAACTAGATCCCTGCTGCACTTGCTTCCCCTTTAGGGTCGAATGCACTTGTCATCTCAGGTATAGCAGACTAGGCAATGCACAACCTACAACAATTATAGATACAGTCAGGAGCTTTGTTTGTGCCTCGCTGTGTTGTAGTTTCTACAACAGGATATGTCTTATCTAAATTGTATACAAGCTACAAAAGCTAGAATCATGATGGTCCAGTTGCAATTACCTGGCTGGCTATCACAACATTTTCAGTGGATATATAATGTGGTGTGACATTTTCTAAATAGTGAGATATGGGTTATCCAAATTACATAGAAGCTGCGAAAGTTACAATCATGATGATAGCTTGTAATTACCTGTATGGCCTTCTCAGATTTCCAGTAAACTCATAATATGTCATGACATTTTTAGATAACAGGATGTGTAAATAAAAATCCATTCATTTAGCAGACCAACTTCATTCAAGGTAATAATCAAAATAATAGCACCCAGAAATAGCAGAATTCTCAGACAAGAGGCAATTTCTAAACACATGAGACTATAAACAAGATGAATGAGATAATATATGATATGAAAATTGGGATGACCAATCTTCAAAACAGTAATCAAACCATTTGAAAGAGTTAGCAGGTAGATGTGATTCAAATGTCCCAGCAGTTCCACAAGAAGTGAACATTCCTGAAGTGATTTTAGTGTGAGACAACTGAAGCAAAAATTACAAACAAACCATCATCACTGTACTAAATTCCAGCAGTGCATGCTATGACTTCAGAAAACATGTCTACTTCAGCCTGTGCACATTGTTTCTTCAACTCTAGAATAGAAAAATTGGACTTGAGTGCATCTGGTGTTTTGCTCTTCTTTGCTTTGAAGCTTTCATGAATGGATATGGGCTTGGAGTATGCAGAGGATGTGGTGATGTAGGTATGATATGTGATGTGGCTGAACTGAGCTTGTGTCAAAGGGGAAAGAAAGTCATTGTTGTGCTATGTAACATCAGAACCGACTCCCTCTGCTACAATCACCCTATTCTTTTCCCACAAACACTTCTCTTCCATTCTACTATGCTTCTATGTCACTTCATTTCCTTTTCACTTACTTCTCTTTCACCTTGCTGTTCTCTCATGTTTTCCTTATCTCTAACTCACTCTGACTCATTTCCTTATGAACCTTCCTTTCTTGTACTATTACTCTCAATACATCCTCTCTTCCATTAAGGATTGCCCTCCTTGCATAAGGAATGTAATAATAGTGTTTTGTTCTTGCAGTAGCCATCTCTCTATTGCAGCCACCCTGAGGCTCACTTGAAGGACAGCTATAAGATCAAGGGGGTCAACCTATCCAAACAGTATGGAGGTTGTGGCAAAGAGTGGGTCTAAAACCTGGAGTTGGTGTTGTAAGAGAAAAAAACAGTATGATAAGCATTTAAGTGGACTGACAATTTCATGTTCTTGAGTCTGGAGCCAATATTTGAGGGCATGCTTGGTATGCTCAACAGCAAAAAAAAGTGCTTTGTTGAAGGCATGAAGGATGTGGATGCAGAAAATAACCCTGAACTAATACTTAACATGTCAAAGTAGTGGATGAGGGGCAAAGAGACTTGAGGGAAACTCATACAATTGTTGAGGGGGCTGAGTATTGAGCACTGGCCAGCTAGTGGTGGCTGTGCACTGGCAAAATTTATTTTCAATAATCAGTGATTATGTCACAAGACTGTGATTTCTACAGGAGACCATGCAATTCAATTGAAAATCCTAACATGATGTTCTTGAATGTTAGTTTTTTGATGTTACATTAAAGAGTGTAACTCATACTTGCATTCACAAAATTTCCATTGCCACACACTGTAGCACCTGCTGCACTTGAGTGTCTAATTTCCAAACCAGGTCACAACAGAGTCCAATGTGCATTTCAAACAGACCAGTATAAGATATCCAAAGTATAGAATCATTGTAGGGATTAGTTTCCCTCTAGGCTGGTATTAACAGTTTTTACTTAGCTTCTCTTACCTTACTTTCATTGCTTATGTCCGCATGTTTACTGCTTACATAATCACCAAATCTTCGCCCTATACTTTCACTCATTAGCTAGACTTTCAGTTATAGTTCTGGTAGCTCTCCTTCTAGGATTCAGTAGCTTCCCTAGACTTGCAGCTTATTAGTTTTAGTATTAGCTTAATAGCTCACTATACAGCTCCTGATATACAGTCTTGTCCTCATTGTCTGGAGTGACATTTTCATATTCTCTCTCTCTCTCTCTCTCTCACACACACTCACACACACTCTCTCTCTCTCTTGAGCCCTGAGCTTAGTCCAGAAGCCCTTGGGTTGAATAGCAGCTAGGCAGCATTCACCCAACATTGTTCTGCATCCCAGCAGAATTGTTGACCCTTCATCATATTCGGACTGCTTAGTTGCAAGTTGCAGGTGATCCTGCAGACATCTTCCTTGCTGCAGGTTGCATCCCTGTCAATCAGTAGTGCAAAAATGAATTCAGCTCTGCCAACTTACTTGATGTTGCACAGGCTTGCAAGCACCTGCAGGAGGTCCAGGCTGCTGGGTCATTTGTTTGAACAAGCAGGTGCGGTGGGTGCTCCAGCACTTATGCATAGATAGTAGAGACTGGAGGAAATATCAACATCATGATGTTGACAGGCAGCCCCAAGGTTCTCATTGCCTTGACCAACTCACTGAGCCAAGCAAAGAGGGCACTATACCACTAATTCAAAACAACAGATTAAAGTGAGAGTTTGGCAAAAACAAGCTACTTATGATAGCAAGGACAAATGCTACCATCTCCATGGGTGGGAGTTTGGAGGTTTTGAAAATAACTGGTTCCTCATCACTAATCACAACTTGTGTACCAGAAGTTGAGCTGGGGTGGTAAACAAAACAGAAGATTAGTGACTTGACAATTTTGTGTTCCAGAAGCCATTTTAGGCTATTGGCCTATGTGATGATCAGATGTTGATACTCAAAGCAACTCAATAGACTGACTGAAATGGGGAGTAATGCAGACTGTGGGATCATAAAGCACCTCAAGAACTCCACACACTTGTTTGCCAATAGGCTTGGGTCTGCAGCTGCCATGTCATGGAGGCCAAAACCAAATGCTGGTGTGGTATCCATGATAGCTAATTTGGCCATGTGCTTCAACTTGGAAGTGAGTCCTATAAGCCATTTGCGGCCTGTTCTAGGTGAAATAAGTCAATTGAAGTGAGGATAACATACCATTGCTAACATTTCATCTGTTGTGATGATGGTTACCCTGTCTTTGGACACAACTGAAGGAGTCAGTATGTGCAGAAGATATGAATTCAACAAGCTCCTGACCTTGTTCCAGGTCCCTGTGAGCTATTCCAACTGCGATAAGACTCTGCTTGAAGAGTGTCTTAACAAATTGTATCCTTTGGTCAGTATAACCAGGTTGTGTGAGTAAAAATGGATTCTGAGCACCCCCATGGCAAACCTCAACTTTCATCTTGAGCTGCAGGAAGACTAGGGTGTTCTTCCATCGCAGTGTGACAATATAATTCTCACTGGGCTGTAGAACCCTATATTTTCATATAGGTCTCAATAGCTGAACTTCCAATACCATTCACTACCTGTCTATTGTCAGCTCTCACTTGTTTTAGCTATAATCCTTGCCTGACACATAGCCTGCACTTTCCTGCGCCATGCACACACTTCCCGCAGTGCTATCCATGTTCCCACACCATATCCTGCGCTATTCCCACGCTTTTGGCACTATCAGATTCTCTCAGTAAAGTGTTATAGAGCAATTCTATACTTGCACTCTAATAGCAATGCTTTCCCACACTTAGTGCTCATCTAGCGATGCATTCCTGCACTCTATGGACCTGCATGCTCATTCCCATGCTGCATGCTGAAGGGTGAGGCTCGACTACAGGGATGAAAAGGCGGTTTGAGTGAATGGGGAAACTCTGCAGTAAGACCCGGGCACGAGGTATATACTCGACCTGTAGGACAGCTACTGAGAGGGAGAACCTCGGAATATGGGCAAGGGACTCTCTTGCAATGAGGAAGGGTGCTCTAAGGCATGGGGAACATGAAAGGTGCGGTGTGCATTATGGTCTATATGCGCGGGTCGTCGTGAGCGCGGATACGCGATAAATCCAATCGTATATTGGGTACTTTTAGAATCTAACTATGGCTAAGGAGTGGGGAGTGCGCTGTCATGCATGGTATGAACTCCATACCATGACATATACGATAAGGAATATAGAAGGAGATGATTAGGGAAGTATACTGGGATATATTTCTCACTATCATAAGTTTATTTTCCTATTCTGATTCATTTATTTACTTGTATTTGTAGTTTTCTATTAGTTTCCAGTCTCTTTCTATTTTTCAGCCACTTGATTACATCAGTGAACCACTCAGATATGTTTGTAAGCATGTCATGTGACTGGTAATAATCTGATTTGTAAGGATTCTTCCATGACTCATCATGTTTGGTCATGATTTGTCATGCTTTGTAAGATTTTACTGTGCTTTGTAATATTTTACTCATGTACTTTAGTAAGCAGCTGATTCAGCACACCAAAAGGCTTGGTTTGTAAGCACATTCTTACCAATCCAGTGATGACTCATTGCTTAGTAAGGATGGTCTCCAAAATGTATATAAGGACTCCATTCTCACACAATAATTAAGTTTTCCCTTTTCCATTCTTCTCTCAAACTGTGTGAGAGTTAGTAAGAATTTGAACAGGTGCTTTCCCCTTTCTGTCTCCTAGTGTGAGATCCAGAAGAAAGTGAAGGCCTAGTGTTGCCTTAGAAAACCGTGGTATAATCTAGTCAGATTAGTTGTATACTATCTTACAGGGATCGCCTATACAACAGTCTATTGTATTCATTTATTCGTTTTAGTTCAGCTTTCTCTCTTTTACAGGAAGAGAGACTCATATTATCTAGCCAGCATTAGCAGAGGTTTAATATTACCTACTAGGTTCAGAGTAACCTGACAAAATATATATACTTCCTCACTATCAGAAGAGACCAACAAAGAAGGTGATTCATCACTCTTTGACCACCCACGAACAGCATGTTATCAACCAAGAAGTAGAAAATCCGTTGACCATGAACTTGAGGCAGCTGGCACCTGTAGTCTTATTGAATACAATTGTGATAGTCATTGTATTCTGAGCAACCTATAAGACCCTCAAGTAACAAGACATCGCAAAGTGTGTGAACTAAAAGTCCAGTAAGGTCTCTATATACTGTATCTATAAGTGCGAAGGCGCGCAGTCCCAAGTAATTAGTATGTATGTAACTATATGTAAGGCACACGCTCAGGTCCGAAGTGGACGCTTTCGTAGCGATTGAGATAACTTACCAGTAAATCAGCAAGGACAAGGGGCGGACGGGTGTGTGGAGATAGGCGCGAGGCACGCGAGCGCTGGACGTGGTGATCCGAGCATTGGAGTTTGAGCCTGTAGGACCTCAAAATCAATAGGTAGATGCGATGTTCCTTACATCTCCTGGGGACTTGAATTCTGAGTGTCCCCACTCAGTCCCTTATAGCGTGAGAGTCTGGACACAGTGAATATGGCGTTAAAGGGGGAGTCAGGTGACTGCGTGATCAGAAGCGTTCCCGTGGTCGCGAGAGAGGAAGCATATGTGTGATTGCGGGAGAAGATGCATTCCTGTATATAAACGCGGGAGAAGAAGTGAATGCGTATGATTGCAAGAGAGGAAGCGTGTGTGCGGGCGCGAGAGAGGAAGTGAAGGCATTTGATCGCGAGATAAGAAGCGCGCTGAAGGGTCAACAATTCTGCTGGCTAGCAGAACTATGTTGGGTGAATGCTGCCTAGCTGCTATTCAACCCAAGGGTTTCTGGACTAAGCTCAGGGCTCAAGAGAGAGAGAGAGTGTGTGTGTGTGTGTGTGTGTGTGAGAGAGAGGGAGAGAGAGGGAGAATAAGAAAGTATCACTCCAGACAATGAGGATAAGACTGTGTATCAGGAGCTATATAGTGAGCTATTGAGCTACTACTAAAACTAATAAGCTGCAAGTCTGGGGAAGCTACTAAATCCTAGAAGGAGAGCTACCAGAACTATAACTGAAAGTCTAGCTAATGAGTGGAAGTATAGGGCGAAGATTTGGTGATTATGTAAGCAGTAAAAATGCGAACATAAGCAAGGAAAAGTAAGGTAAGAAAGCTAAGTAAAAACTGTTAATACCAGCCTAGAGGGAAACTAATCCCTACAGTGCGTGCGCTATTGCGTGATCACTGATCTAAGCGGAATGTGTTTGTTAAAAGGGGGGCGGGCGCATTCTCGCGATCTTGTTATCTCCTCTTCTTATCATCTATCATGCCTCCCTTCAATTTATCCCAGCTTCAATCTACCCCTACCCCTGAACCTGAGGCTTGGGCACCTGCCCATGCCAAGGGCGTGTCTACTGCGGAGGAGCCAACCGAGACCCCCACTGAGTGCCTGCTCAAAGGATGGGGTGCTATTTTGCAATCGCTCAAGGCGTGCGCGATGGCGGCGCCTGATCACAAGCCTGACCTGTTGGAAGATCAGGAGGCGTGGATGCGTGAGTGGGTCTCCATGAAGGTAAGCGCGCTTGATCCTTTTGGTGCGCATATGTGCGGGTGCGTGCCTTTGTACTTATGCATCATTGTCAGAACAATCTAGAGGCGTGTGCCTTGCGTGCGACTGAATTAGGCGTTGATTCATTGGATATGAGCGCCGAGTATGTGGAATTTCTGAAGAGAGGGTGCAGGGAGTATAAGGTGCTTGAGGCGATTGTGAAGGGGTGGAAGGCGAAGGTGGTTGAGGATGTGCCAGAGGCGCCGCCTAAGAAGTGCGCGTTGCACGCTTCTAAGGTGAAGGCTACTGATGCGTCTGGAACTGACGCTAGCATTAAGGTGAGTTTGCATGATTCCTTCTAGCGCTTTTACTGAGAAGTGGTGCGCATTTAGCGCGCAGTTGAGCGCATGTCTTTCACCACTCCCCCTCCACCTCCTTCGCGCTGCATGCCTTGCATCTCTAAAAACTTGAAGTGCAAAGGCGCGCCTGGTAAGCGGTGCGCTCAATGCAATGTGTCCAAGCGCACTTGCAATTTCAGTAAGCGCCTTTGATGGATTTCGCGTTTTTTGGCGCGCACTGATATTTGTATAGCTAGGCCTAAGAAGGGATTGCCTAAGCGTGCCACTGGGGAGACATCTGCGAAGGAGACCGCATCCTCTGTAGCGGTCGATAATGAAGGCGCCTTTGATGGATTCAACATGGAGGTGGAGGTTTTTGATGGTGTGCCTGGAGAAACCTCCCCTAGCGCTAAGGGTAGTGCGTCTAAGCGTGCGCTCAGTCCCACTGAGTCTGTGCCCCCCTTCAAGGGCAAGGGAAAGGCCAAGGATACTGAGGAGGAGTTGGAAGATGTGGAAGAAGAAAACGCGCGCTTGAGGGAAGAGAATGCGCGCTTGCGCGCGTCCGTCCTAGGTATGCGCCAGTATGCGTGTGCCCAACAGGCTGACTTGTTGGCCTTGTCCAACAAACTCTTCAACATGTCCCAGGAGTGGGCTGACTTTGAGAAGCGTGCCAATGCTGCGCTTAACTGATTTTACTGTATCGTCCTGTAGCCTGCTCTTAGCACTTTGTTGTAACATCATTTCTTGGTAGCGCGCTCAATGTAACACCATGTCCTTGTCCTTTGCTGATTTACTGGCTGCAAATTAAAATGAAAACAAATGAGTGAAATAAGGCGCGAATGAAAATAATAAGGCGCGAATGACTATACGATGATAATATGAGGGCACGCACGCGTCGCATGCCCTCATGTGCGCTTCCTGCGGAAGCGCACGCAGGGGAAATGCTCCGCACGCGCGATTGGTAACCTTATAAACTTGAAAAAATTATTGCGCACTTGATTATATGAGGACGCATGCTTTTGTTGGGCGCGCACGCATTAGGGAATGATAGGAAGGAATTATGGCGCGGCGCAGCGCGCATGTTGCAACGGAAACTCAGTGTCTTATGCACATATAGAGAGACTGATTAGATGTATTGTGGTGAGACAGTGTATGATAGGACTATTATGGGTATCGCGTGGGCGCGCGTGACTGAAATAAATTGCGATAGGGTTGAAATGTGGGGATGAATATGTACAGCACGCCTCATCCGTTAAGCATGCCTTCTGGATCGTCCTCTTCTGGTTCTACAGTTTAGTTCGCCTCCATTTCATCTATGCTTTCGTTGTCAACACTCATCATCTCGGTGACTGATACGCACTCGTTGCAGCGCGGGTAGTATGGAATAACGCGAAACGCGGCGAATCGAAGTTTGGATATGGCGCCGTCTAATTCGGCCAACATATATGATCCTCCCTTCATACGACGTACTACAACCATTGGCCCAAGATAGTGCGGCTTCGTCTTCTTGCTCAACTCATATTCGACCTTCGAATTGCATACCAGGACATAGGCGCCAGGTTGAAAGTCATGCGATTTGATGTTCGCGCGAAAGTGCCTTTCGAATTCATGTATCGATTTAAAGCGCGCTGCTACAACCCTTTCTCTTATAGCTTCTAAATCCTCTGCGTGTTTCTGCAGTTGACACGTGCGCCAAGCTATCAACTCGGTAGTCGTTAGTGCGCCTCAGCGCTCGAGGGGTGCAAGGAACATTGCTTCAGCCAAGTCGAAGGGAAAAATTGGTTCGACACCATGCATCATGAAATATGGCGATATGCCCATCGCCTTCTGTATGGTTACGCGTTCCGCTGTCTTGTTACTTAAGGGTCTTATGTACGACACACGTATAATGACAACACAATTATACGGGATAAGACTTCTTGCCAGTCCTTAAGTTCACGGTCTACGACTTTTCTACTTCGTGGTAGATAACGTGTGAGTTCTTGGGAGGGTTTACTTAATTGTCCCCTTCTTGTTTATCTCTCTGTAGATATGTTTTGAGGTTTTTTTGACAGAGGAGTTAGGTATGTTTCACCCTAAGATAGATTGCCTCAATAGATAGTAGTTGGTTGGTCACGTGTCTCCCTTCCTTTGAGAGAGAAGTTTCTTAGATGTGTATCACTTAGTTAGCAGAATAGATTGTTATATAGTCAACCCCTGTAAGGTAGTATATAACTCAGAATTAGATATGTTCACTTAAGCTTACTTCTAGGCACTTAATTTGCCTGCACTTTAATTCTTAGATACTCTCACTCGTTTTGAGAGATGACGATTGTAAAGTGGGAAGTTATTTATTCATGTGTGAAAAATGGGCTCCTTTTATACCTTTTTGGAGGCCATATTACTAAGCATGATCCATCACATGGATTTGTAAGAATGTGCTTACAAATCAGGCTCTTAGATGTGTTGAGTCAGCCTAATTACTACATAGATACTAAATAAAGTGTAATCTTACAAAGCATGAATAAAAAGTGGCATGAGTCATCACATGGATTGGTAAGAATGTGCTTACAAACCAAGTCCTTAGGTGTGGTGAGTCATCCTTCTTAGTAAGTGGATTATAAATACAACTGTAAGTCTTACAAAGCATGACGAATCATGATCAAATCATGATGAGTCAACTTGAATTCCTTACAAACCAAAATATTTCCCAGTCACATGACAGGCTTACAAATAATCCTGGTGGCTTCTGAGAAAATCTGGTGTCCAAATAAAATACAAATAAACACAAAGAAATAGAATCTTAGGAAAGAAAAATAAGATACAGGGAAAAATAGATGTGATGAATGAAGAAAAAGAAACTAGCTAGAAAAATATAGGGAAAATGGTAGAGTAACTTGGTAATAGGAAAGTGTATAGTGCCTGAGAGCTTTCCTTATCACTCCTTATCACTCCTCTTAAGTATCTGTCATGGTATGGGTTGCATACCATGCATGACACCGCCCAAAACACTGAGTGTACCACTTGATTCCAGTGCATCTCGTCTCCTTCACAGGTCTTAATGATGGCTTCTTGGACATCGCGATGCCGCCTCTCGACGATACCATTGGCTTGAGAATTATAAGGCGAGATGTGTATCGGGTGAATCCCATATTTGCGCACGAGCTCATCTACTGCGATCTTATACACGGGCGCGTTATCTGTTACGATCTCGGTGATTGGTCCCCATCTGCACAACAGCTCTTCAAAAATAAAGGCGCATAGTGTGTGAGTGTTCTCCTTGCGCAGCATGCGCCATTCTGGGTACGATGTAAGCGCACAGTGCGCTTGTACAAGATACTCAAATCCGCCTGCTTTAGGCATCTTCATCATGTCAATGTGCGCCTTTCAGAATAATCCTCCTGGTATTGGTACAGTAGGGGGAATATGCAGCTTGCGCGTTTGCCGGACTTGGCACTCATGGCATGTCTTTGCATACCACTTGATATCCTCTATAATGTGCGGCCACCAAAAGCGCGAGGGCAGGCACAAGCTAATCGTATAGATTCCCTTGTGCCCTAAATCGTCGTGTGCTTCTTCAAGGACTCGGTATCACTTACTGGGGGGTAGGACAAGTTGGTGCTTGCCGTGCGCTTCTCTGTGCCATAGCTTATCTTCTAAGACAAAGAAACGCGCAGCCTGTCTTACGAAGGTTTCGAATTCCTCATCCATAAGATCCAAGGGCCTTTTGCGCGTAATCAAAAAGCGCTCGATGCTTGTCAATAGCGCGTCTTGCACACGCGCTTGTTCTGAGCGCGGGATTTCTGGCTTAGGATCTTCTGCGCGGGTAGCATCGAAATACACGCACAATATAGGTGCGCGTGCAGTTTGCGAGGTGAAGCACATGTTATGCACGTCGTGGTGTATGTCTACACACCCACCATATATGCGATAAATGCGATCGTTCAAAAGCGCGATAGAGAACAAATAAGCACAGTCTATCCAATCTTCATAATCGCCGTCTTCCATAGGGTCTTCTTCTACTGGCGGGTGCCTTGAGAGGCCATCGACGCCTTTGTGTTTTAGTGTGGATACGTGTACAAGCTTGAACGAGAATAAAAGAATCCCTGCGATCCATCAATTAATAGTCGCGTTTGGCTGCAAGTTGGGGTTATTGATCATCCCCTTGATGTACTTCGCATTGACTTCCACTGTAAGGTTCTTCACACCGAAGATGAAAACGTGCACTGCGTGCAATGCGCAAAATAGGCTGTATAGTTCCAACTTCGCTTGGGAATAGCGACTCTCTACTTCAGTAAGCGCAATAGATCCGAATCGGCTTGGGTAGCGCTTTCCATCCTCGCCTACTTGTAACAGAATGAATCCAATGGCAATGTTCGAGGTATCGACCACTAAAATGACTTCACGCTCGCTCGTGTAGTCTAGGCACTTAAGCGTGGGTGAGCTTAATACCGCATCCTTGAGAATCTGCATGGCTTCGCATTGCTCTGTGCCAAATACGAAAGGTGCATCCTTCTTCGTAAGGTTAATAAGGGGGTGCACTATGCGCAAGAAGTCGCAAATGAATATGTGCAAAACACCGCAAGTCCCCAAAAATCTGCGCACTTGCGTGTGGTTGGTAGGCTCTGGCCAGTTGCGAATTTTCTGGACCTTAGATTCTTCGGGCATGTGTCCTTCAAACGTGCATTTGTGCCCTACGATGGTAGCGGTAGGCGCCACTAAAACGAACTTAGATGCAGATACGGTCACGCCTACGTTCTCCAGGCGCTGTAGAATGCGGTTGATCACAATGCAATGTTCCCATATGAAGCGACGTATGCCTGGGTTATTGGGGATGGTCTCATAGGTACCATCCTCGCGCTGATAACGCGTTTGCATGGATTTGACTGGGACGTCGTCAACGAAAGGCAACATGTATTCCGGAATCTCATGTTGAAGAATGAAGGCGGTGTCGCCTTGATACACCTGAACAGCATTGGCGTGACCTTGCGGGAGCATAGTTAAGCGATGTGGTCCCAAAGGCATACCAAAGGTCGTCAAATCGCACGAATCCTCGTGAAGCGCACGCTGATCATATCCTGAGTACAAGTCCATCATACCATATACCGCGTAACCTGCGAATGATTCTGCAAGGTGTTCGACGAACGGCGGGAGCGACACGTCATGTATAGTAACCGCGTTGAGTGGCTGCAGGTCATGCACTAAGCGCAGGGACTTTCCATCCTTCTTGACAATGCAAAACCAGCGCGATCGATAGGTGGCTGTTGAGGGCTCGTATACGCCCAACGCGATCTTTTCCTTTATTATGTGCACTACCTCTCCTAAGGTAGCTGGAGGAATGGGAATATTGCGCTGCGACCAAGGCGTATGAGGGATCGTAGGGATCTTGTATGGCGGAAAACATGTCTCGTTTAGGCACCCTCGCTCGGAGGCGTTCCAAGTGAAAGCGCGTTCGTGCGTGCGCACAAGCCATTGCACTAACTTGAGTTCTTCTGGCCATAGCCATTTTGCAGGATCGAGATCTAGTTTATCTGCGCGCCTGGACAAAACTCTGGGGGGTGAGAGGGCAGAGGGGGCAAACCAGCTAAAGGGTCAGCGGGTAATTGGCGCACTACCCTATACTCTGCAGGCATAGCAGTAGGCATGGTTCTGACTTTCTTAGCGATGGGCTTGTATACTAGCGCATGACGCATGGGGTCAAAAGCGTAAACGGAATTAAAAGCATTGATTGACGCCTTATCTAGGACAGAATGCGTGAATGTAAGGTGCACATAACACGCAGAGTACTGTGCGTTGGGTATAGCAAGTGAATGAAGCGTAGGTGCTTGAAGCATATATTGAGAGGCGCCTTCCGCGCGCATTAGGCGCTAAGCACGAAAAGGAGCGTTGTGTCGGTGAAATGGAAAAATATGAATTAGAATGCATTAAGGAAAGTGGATGGAATAATGAGTGTGAATTGGCGCCTCCCTGCGAGTATTGCAGATCATCGACAATTAAAAATCCTCCTCTTTGGAAACGTCTACCTGCGTGCTATTGGCGCGCTTCGATTCTTTGGGCAGAACGCGCTTGACCCAAGGCAGGGTAGGGATGCACAACTCCTTACGTGCATTTGGATTGGTTAGCAAAATATCCTGTTTGCCATTGGGTAGATCGAACGTTCGGCATGAAGTTAGCTTGAAGAATGGGTGCCCTAAAAGGACGTCAAAGTTCGCATGCGTGGTCACTTGCACTTGGAAGTACATGGGCCCCGCGCCAAAGTCAAGCGGGACATTCTCAATCACACCTAATGTCGAGTCGCACGTCATATTGACAGACTCCATATTGAGACTGTGATCCGATCTCAGAGGGACTCCTAGCTCTTTCCATACCTCCCTAGGCATGACGACTACCTCAGCGCCTTGGTCCAGGATGCATGTGAGCGCGCGCCCTCCTATGGTAGTTGCGCGTATACAGCGCAAAGGCGTGAAGTGATCCGCAACTATCTTGCCATCATCGCTTCATAGGCACACGCCTTTGTATTGCTTAAGCCATGCGTCTGTGGCAGGCTGTCCCAATAGTTCATGCACCGAGACCGCGCCTACTGTAACGCACTTCTTTGTTGTGAGCTCGTGGAAGTGTTGCCTAACATCTGGCAAAACTGCCAATAATTCTCGTACAGGGATATTCAGGTTGGAATCGAGGAGGCGCTGAAGGCGAGGAATGATGGATGGGTGAGGGCTAGACCTGATGTGTGCTCTACAGTGCTCCTCTGGACGCGAGATATGGCTCGTCCCAAGGGGATTGCTACTGAGAAGAGATTCCTCTGTAGGAGAGGGGAGTCGTGGACTGGGCTTTGGTCTGGCTAAGGGCGCGTGAAAATGCGCTGTAAGTCGCGAAGCGCGGGAAAAAGTGCGAAAATATCGCAAAGTGCATTACTCTCTGAAAACGCGAAAGCAGGGCTTTCTAACTCGAGGGTAGATGCTGCAGGAGAAGTGGATGTGCTTCTCAAGAATACCTTGAGGCTACTGCGGAATGTAACGATGGAATCTCTAGTCGATGGATTTTTGATGCTAAGTCCTACTAACTAATTGTCTAAGTGATGGAAGAGAAGTAAAGTAAAAACCTCTAACTATGCGCTGACGTGTCAGCATGCTAAGCGAGTTCCCAGGCCTCGGAGCCGAGTAAGTAGCGCTAAACATACAAGGGTGATGTAATATAAACACATAATGAGATAAATGAACATAATTGTGAATGCAAGGACATATGTGATATAACGCGAGTGAAACCAAGTGAGATACGCACCAATGGACTGGATGAGGACAGGACATGCGAACGGAATGCGATGGATCCCAGGGAGGCGCGCAGTAGCGCATGTCAAAATGTGAAAAATGCGAGAATGCGAAATACACGAAAAACGCGAGAATGCGAAACCTGCGAGATATGCATAATTCGTGAGATGCGTGAGAACGCGAGGAATCTGAAACGCGAAATGCGCAAAAGACATGAGAATGCGAGATGAGCGGAAACGCGAGATGAGCGGAAACGCGAGATGAGCGGAAACGCGAGATGAGCGGAAACGCGAGATGAGCGGAAACGCGAGATGAGCGGAAACGCGAGATGAGCGGAAACGCGAGATGAGCGGAAACGCGAGATGAGCGGAAACGCGAGATGAGCGGAAACGCGAGATGAGCGGAAACGCGAGATGAGCGGAAACGCGAGATGAGCGGAAACGATGAGCGGAACGCGAGATGAGCGGAAACGCGAGATGAGCGGAAACGCGAGATGAGCGGAAACGCGAGATGAGCGGAAACGCGAGATGAGCGGAAACGCGAGATGAGCGGAAACGCGAAAATCGCGAAGGTTGCCGCACTTCAACAGGTCCAGTATAAGGTCTTGCTATATGGTCTGTACACGCCCATAGAGACTTGAGTCTCTACAGCACTCGACAACGCACTTGTCGACCTCTTTGTCTTCTAATGCGAATGCGTAGCGATAGGTAGTTGATTGTGCGGTAGGCGCGGATAGCGGAGGGGCAGGTTGCGGGGACGTAGAATTACTGGTGGATGATGGGGTTGATTGCGAGGGTGCAGGCACAGCACTTTTAGGCGCCAAGGTAGTTCTCTCCATAGAATTGTTAGCGACAGGTACATTATGCGGCGCGATTTTCGCGACCTCCAATCCTTTGCCTTTTGAGCTCGATGCTTGGACTTCTGGCGAGATAATCTCATCCTCAACTGTTGCCTGTTTCGAGGCGGGCTGTGGGCGCGGGCGCATACTGGGCGGTATCTCAATGCCATCAAAGTGCACCGTCTTTCCCTTTGCGCCGCATTTCTGCTCACGCTTTGCAGTGACATACGCTAGCGCTTCTTGCATCAGGTTCATGGTCTCGTCTTCATTGCTTTCTTCTTCATCTGGGTGCGCGATCGTGTGTACAAACGCGGAGGACCCTACCTCGACTATGGCGTCGATCTCTGAATTGGCGCAGTAAAACAACCTGGCCATCATGCCTTCACTCGTCCTTACTTCTTGCGTAGCGCGGTTGGCATAGTATCGATCGAGTTTGTCTTTCATCAATCCACACCCAGGAATAAAGTCACTGTTGGGTAGGACAAGTTTGCGCATTTCCTCGTGGACCTTGCATTTCCCCGCATCTATGTACCTTTGTCTTTCCAGACAGCACGCGAAGAAGTGTTCAATACTGCCACAGAAAGCGCAGTCGTTAAAGCTAGACGCCTTGTGCCTATATTCACACTTAATGACTGTCCCTGGCGTAGGCGTCTGGTCGCACGCGAAAGGCACTGGAGGAGTGAGCGTTGGTATCACCTCCTGCACCTTAGGCGCAGAGGTTGGCGGAGGTGCGTTTGCTGGTAGTATGAACTGTCCTGCGTCATATACTTGCGTGTATGGGTATGGATCTTGAGGGTAGTGGTCTGGGTGCTTGATCATAAGGTGCGTTCGTATAGGCGCCTGCGCCTCACTAGGGATACCTTCCATGAATATACAATCACACTCCGCTTTTCCAATACGGTCCTCGTTTAGTAGCGGCTGCATAATTTTCCTAAATG
Source organism: Suillus cothurnatus (assembly GCA_016758765.1). Classification (NCBI taxonomy): domain Eukaryota; kingdom Fungi; phylum Basidiomycota; class Agaricomycetes; order Boletales; family Suillaceae; genus Suillus; species Suillus cothurnatus. Next base: position 15,200 of record JABBWL010000206.1, on the reverse strand, counting down.
CGCGTAGGTAGGCGCTTAGCTCCTGGCCTGAAAACATCGGCTTTTGCACGTATTTGCGCACAAGCGCTTGTAAGTCCACGGGCGCGTATTGCCTTTTCCCATCCCATCCCGGATACATCACTTTGATCTCTTTCATGAATGCATCGTAATCGCTTGTCTGCACTTCAGGTAAGCCTGCCCATAGTTCTCGGTCCTCGTGTTCAAGGTACTTAATTATTCCTTTGATCTTATCAAGCCCCTGCAGTCCTGTTCTGTCTGCACATTCTTTGTATGCGTCAATGAACTCGGCGAGCGTGTCCGACATCCCGTCGAATTTAGGCGCACAGTCAGTACCGCGGAAGGGCATTTTGTATGGCATTGTAGACATGGTGGAGTGCTGCGCTATGGTAGGCGCAGAGGTGATAGGCTTAGTCAATGTAGGAGGTGCATATGTGAAGGGCAGGTTTGAGAGGATCTTTCCTCCAGGAATTGAGTTAGGTGTGTGGGGCGTTTCAAACGACTCTTGTTTGATCTCTGGTGCATTTCGCTCAGTAGGCATAGTTATGTGTGCGCGTTCTGTTGGCGCTTGAGGCGAAGCGCTACTCTGGTCAGATAATTCAGTCAGGAGGGATAAGCTTGAAGAAATGAAAGGCGGCTCGTTTGGCGTGTGGAAAAACGCGCCGGGCAGTTGGCTTCTTGGGTGGTCCATGGCTTCAAACTCGTCTGACAAGTCCTCCTTATTTGAGTCTTCTGGCAAAGGCATGATTGGCGATGCGGGTTGCAGGTGTGTGCGCTCAATGAGCGATGCATGTGGGCGCAGGGGTTCAGATACGTTACACACGCGTACGCGCGAGGCGGGAAGGAATAGAGGTCCTGGAAGTGTGGATTCTATCACTTTATCAAACGCAGCGATAGTGTCTTTGCGCGCTTTTCTGCGGTCGTTGGGCCTGAGTACCCAACCTGTTGTCTCAGAAGTGTCCCTCACGGTGGGCTCCAGTTGAAGGGTGAGGCTCTACTACAGGGATGAAAAGGCGGTTGTTGAGTATGGGGAAACTCTGCAGTAAGACCCAGGCGCGAGGTATATACTCGACCCGTAGGACAGCTACTGAGAGGGAGAACCTCGGTATATGGGCAAGGGACTCTCTTGCAATGAGGGTGCTCTAAGGCGCAGGGAACGCAAAAGGCGCGGTGCACGTTATGGTTTATACACGTGGGTCGTCATGAGCGTGGATACGCGATAAATCCAATCGTATATTTGGTACTCTTAGAATCTAACTATGGCTAAGGAGTGGGGAGTGCGCGAAGTGTGTGAACTAAAAGTCCAGTAAGGTCTCTATATACTGTATCTATAAGCGCAAAGGCACGCAGTACTGAGCCAAATAGCGTGCGGTCCCGAGTAATTAGTATGTATGTAACTATATGTAAGGCGCGCGCTCGGGTCCGAAGTGGATGCTTTCATAGCGATTGAGATAACTTACCAGTAATTCAGCAAGGACAAGGGGCGGACGGGTGTGTGGAGATAGGTGCGAGGCGTGCAAGCGCACCAGACGTGGTGATTCGAGCATTGGAGTTTGAGCCTGTAGGATCTCAAAATCAATAGGTAGATGTGATGTTCCTTACACCGCCGTACCTGTGAAACCTTTTCCCCTGCCTGCTACTTCCAGTCCCATGGTCCCCCAAATTCACACTCCCATACCTGTGAAACCTTTGCCCCTGCCTGCTACCATAGAAGATCGGCTCAATCAGCTTGTTGCACAGCGTTTTCTCGAATTGTCTCAAAATGTGTTGGCACCAGCTTTGAAGCATGCTGTTGATGCCTTGGTCCCTTCGATCGTCAAACAGTTGACAGATGGGTTATCCAATGGTCTGAGAGCCTCTATTCATCCCCAGCCTCCTATTCATAAGACAGATATTTCGTCAGACACACAATAAACTGATGACAAGGATGGTTTGAAACCTCACCTTCGCTGCAAGTGCCCTGGTAAGCGAGGCTCAAAGAATCATTTACATGTACGCTTTTTCATTTCAGAATTAACTCAAGCTAATTAGTCACTTAGGTCACATTCCACGCCTATCTACAAGAGAAGGGGCTCTTAAAGGGCAAAAACAACTTGCTGCCCCAATCTCCTCCAGAAGAAACTGTTTGAGCCTTCAACAAGGACAATGATGGTTGTCCTACCATGGGCAACCTCTCCATTTATTGGAGCAACTCACTGAAGAAATCGCTTTGGAACACAGAGGTGGTAAACCTCCTGGCCGTCAATTTTCAAATGAAGGTCAAAAGTGGCATATACTCTAAAGTGGTTTTCAATGATGAAACCATGAACCTCGACAATCTGCACCTATTGTGCATCAATAAACTATGCCGTACTCAAACAATGTATCGACAATGCGCACGTCTCAGCACATTTTCTAATCTTGAAGATATGGATCATGCCTCCCATGAAATGTCAGCACAAAACAAGTGAAGGCAATGCCTAGATTGGTCTAATACTCAAAAACATGGGGTAGGTTTGGTTCCCATTACAGTATCTAACCACTCAATTTCTTTTGTAGACACTCCAGAGACATCAAAAAATAGTAGAACAGAATCGCCATTGGAATCCCAAAACTTGGGACATGATTATGCATGTCATTGAGCAATTAAATATTGATGGTATGAGTGAGGATGAAACCAATACCCCACCTGGGGTGATACCGAAGGTTACAAGGCGAGTTGGCCTTCCTTGGCTCAGTCCTGACATCACTCAGTTATTGCATGCTGTGGAATCCTTCACGCCAGCTACTTACAAAGAAAATATGACCATCCCTATTGGGAACTCATCCCTTCCATGCATCTTGGAGCAGAAATGCACGGCCCACAATTCCATTGTGATTCAGAAGCTTCCACGCAACTGGTATGATGACACCTGGTATAAAGCCAATTCAAGTAGTGCTCGCGCATTCCTGGGTGTTCACAAGGCATTTAACATCCCACATTTGGAGCCATATCATTCTCACTCATAACTCATATTGTAAAATTGTCACATTCTGTATTCATATTGGACACATCGATTTGGATCTTTGACTATCTAGTGAACCTCTCAGTGGGGCACTCAATGGGCCGCTCGTACATATGTTTGACATATCTAAAAATTGTATACAAATTTGTGGCATTGACAGATAATGACAATTTTCTTAATTTGTTTTTGGGCTCACCAGTTGGGCAGACATTAAGTTTGACATGTGACTTGATCCTCCAAATGGCCTTGGAAATGCCACGTGAAATATGCAAGAACAATTGTAACCTTGGAGGCGTCTTAATATTTGTAACAAAATTTTGGAAATTAAGTTAATATGCAAGGTATGCAGATCACAAAACAAATTCACCCTGTACTTGCCAAACTCATTCTGAATTTAATCAATAGAATTTGATCCTTATACATATTTGTGATTTTATTCAGAAACTGGTTGAAATATGCAGAGTCTGTCTCACGATATGTATCGCATCTGTTTACAAAACACATTTGGCTGTGTCTCAGGTGTAAGCAGATATCGCTACTCAGCTGGTGTACCTCCAAATTGGTGATTCCTCGACAATGCCAAATATTCCCATGTGGAAGCGGTCAGCAGATATACGAAGATTGTTGCGATGCTCTAGGTTATATTACTTTAAATAGCCTTCTCATTTGTTCATGAGTTCTCTGATAGTAGACCTCTACTACAGCCTTATAGCTATTGCTATGTCATAGAACCTCGAGATCACATGTACGCTACACAATCCTTTATGAATGGGAAATCTGACCGAACATCTCGGTCTCGAAGCAATTATTCATCTGGGGCTAACGCAGCGTCACACCTAGATCACAGCACGCAGTAAATGCGTGTCGTATAACTTACTAACACATACAAGATTTCAAGACTCATATTTTGCTGTCAGTGTAATAAAAGTGACACCCCTAAGACTTCAGGATGCGTTCGATTACATCCTGTGCCGCTAGCACTAAACCGTCATTGAATCTTCGGCTAACGGTCTGCAGCGATACCGGGGCCCCTTTGAATATCGCTGCATCATCTGTACGCAATAGTCAGCTCATGTCACCAACTTGTAAGAGCGCGACTGACACAAGGAGATGTTGTATTCATCAGCCGCACTCATCGGGCTAGGTGACTTCTGATACACGTCAACAGTTGGGTCAGCGACGAGACCTGTCGGGAAGACTGCTCCTGGGTAGTCTAGCAAATTCCAGATGGCCGTATAGCTAAGATATAAGGTGTCAGATTTCCCGGCGTCCAGCGATATACTGTTACGCACCCCCAGTATTTTGCAGTGTCGTGGCGGCTGGCTGTACCTTGGAAGGGTGCACATACGACGACGTCGACATTTTTGGACCACCAGTGATCAGAGTACTCCCGCCGGTAGATATCACGTTGATCACGTAGCTAGTCAACGTGAGTGCCAGTGTCTATAGATAGCAGAACTTCTTACCTTCCAAATTTCCGCGGCATCGTGATTCTTCACGTATGGTGGACTAATCACCCATTCTGTCAACGGATGCATGTTTTCTCCACCTTCCTCCAGAAGACGTCGGACTGTAGCTCCTCCATCCTCATAGTAGAGCTCGCGCTAGGAACACATGAGTTACATTATGTAGACCCAATAGAACACCAGGCTCACAATTATGCTGTATCCACGGTCGTGGTCGTACGGGGTGTAATCTACCACCTCAACCTCTGACGATGCCTCGAGCTTTGCTTTCAGCAAATTCAGTGCTCGGATAGTCGGAGGATGAGGCATCACAACCCCATCGTGCATCATGATTCCTACACGCAATTTCCTCTGGGTCAGATCTGGCACTTTCAGTGGAATGGGCAAAACATCTGGGTCCAGAAGTGCGGGATTGGCCCCAAGGACACCCTCGAGGAAGAGTCGCATGTCTCGTCCCGAGCGACACATCGGGCCTGTAGAAGCAAAGACTCCGTCCTGACCATGTTGACTATATTGGTTATCAATACCACTCTATGTCAGAGCTTGGTATACTCACTACCACAGAAGTCCATGGGTGGGCGTTGTCCGAGAGGACGGACGGATTCCATATATACCACAATGAGCGGACGGGCCTCGAATAGATCCCCCGCCATCGCTTCATTGATAATACATCAGTTTCAGTTTCTATGTCACTTGTAAGAAACGGACTTACGTGCCAAGACCCATGCAAGAGCCTTTCATAGCGATAAGGGCGGATTCACCGCCAGAAGATCCTCCTGGAGTAAGGTCCGTATTATGGGGGTTCAACTAATAGACTTGAGCCGAGAAATCCTGTATACTCAAGGGATGACACACCACTCGACCATAGGTAGATATAGACTCGAGGTGCATTATAGACTGTGGCTGATTCGTCTTGACATAGAAGACTACGAACATGCTCGACAGACAGTACGTTGAAGCGGGGATCAATTACATACCTGCACCTAATGAACGCAGAATACTTGTCATATCGCAGTCTTCCCTCGAAGTTTCCATATTCACGAGAAAGCCTCCACACCCCACTGTCCCCTTGAGTGGGTAATGGGCCTGAGGGCGACGGAAATTAAAGATAGATGATTGCATGTTCGTAATGGCGCACTAACTTTGACTGAAATTGGTAATCCATGAAATGGTCCAATGACCTTGCCCTCTTTTTGGAAGTACTCGTCCAGCTGCTGCGCCTGCTTTATGCCTTCATCGAGAAAGAAGTCAATAAGACAAGCTGTGAGCTGATGAGCGATAGCTGCGCGCTTTCCAAAGGCTGTGACAGCCTCGACTGCTGTCAGTTCGCCTGCGGCAATCCTTTGGCACACAGCAGTTGCATCTAGTTCAGTGATAGCCAACTCTTGGACGCTGAGCAAGCCACACGTCTCAGGGATGTGAGTGATATCAAGAGGTGGGTCCTCGAGAATTGCCGGGGGGAGTCTGAGACTCGCTGGGATCTTGGCTTCAAGTTGTTCTCGTAAGACGCGAGCCTTTGCCTCGTATGAAGCGTCGCCCTCTATGCCTTTGATTTTCTCTTTGAAGGACATTATGACCATTGATATGGATGGGGAGAGGAGGTAGCAAAGTTGATACACGGGATTGCGATATATGTACAATCCTCAGAAGTAGCTCCTCAGATAAGCTGTCCGCCAAAAATATGCATGTCTTCTGAAGTTCTTTGTGTGGAAATGATATGTCCCATGACGAGAATGCCAGCGAGGAACGAGTCACAAGGTTGATGAAAAGAGTTCATTGTGCACCGCGAATGGACAACAGAAGTTGAGAGTGCCATATCATATGACGCGGGAGACACTATCGACGCAGGCGGGGCCAGGACCTGGGGCACGCGGTGAGGGAGCACCGAATTCACTCAACAGTGCTGCAGGAGTGAATAATGGAAAGAGCGCACAGGCAAAGCTCTGGAAACAGATACATCGTCTCCAAGAAACTGGCGTAGTCAAGCCAAACATCAGAAGGACGATACTCGTTCTTTGTTGACTTTCCGTATGATTTGGATCTTGAAGTCGTGGGTTTCTTTGTCAACCTTATCAGCGGAGTTTCTGCCAAATCTGAAAATTGGAAGAGAAATATATCTTCAACTATGACTCGTTTGAAACAACGAGACGAACACTTATACACACAGACGAATTAAAATCCAGCGCGATTTTGGAGGATGAAACGTACCGCGATGAGGAGCTACTCCAGTGAGTTGCTGTGTGGGAGACTTAATGATTGCAGGCACCGACGAAGCCTGGCCAAGACACACCGAACGCAGGCGTCCGTATCGCACATATCTCGTGCGAAGTCACACCTGCTACCGAGTCCATCCATTGCTACACCATGACAGAAACTCTACCATGCACCAAATGACAGGGCGTTCGTCAACACAACAGTGGGCTTTGACATGAAATTTTTTCACTATATTCTTGATGCTGGGTTAGTAACATAGCGGGCCTGACCATGAAGGGGTATCACGGACTGCAAAATCTATATTTGAAAGCTATTTTGAAGCTAGAAGAAGGGATAGAACCTCACTGGGGCCTTGTTCGGACGAGAGATTGGGACGAGACAGGCGGAGTATGAAAACCGTTTCGTAAGATGACTTGGCGGCACAATTGAAGTATGTTTGAATCTAAAAACTCTACGGAAAGGAAAGTCATTCAGTACTAGGCTTAGATAGAGACTTTCAACTGTACCTCCAGAAGAGCCTCGGCAGTTGGGTCTGGGAAAAATAATGTCCGCTTGACTTGGTTGCCGGTCCGACGACCCATACGGAACAAGATTCGAGCACCCTGTCTTTGCCCTGTCTAGATCTTGGATTTAAGGCTTGAGCTCTGGAAGTGTCCCAGACTCGATAGTTATAACCATGTTTTTCCTGGGCATTTGAAGCATCGTATCGCAAGCAGTGTTATGTTTGTGTTATATGTATAGTACATGTCATAGACATGTACACAACACAGAAGTACATATGAGAATGTAGCGGTGGAATATCTCAAGCAGGATGAAAAATATAATGTTGGTGAGAAGATCTGCTGCACGACAGAGTACGATAATTTACGAACTGGTGAATGGGGAGAAGCAGATAGATATCATCGTGACCCACTGGAATTGTAAGATAGCTCCCATTCTCCAATTTCATTTCACCGTCAGCATGTATCCCGATTGGACTTGCGAGAGGAAGGGCTTCGTGCATCTGCGCTTTTATATCGAATATACAACAAACCCCCCACACCATCGAAGCACTGATAAAATACACGGAGCACAGGTCCCAGTTGTACGCAGACCTTTTCTAATTGAGGCGACACGAGTGCAAGAGCACGTACTGCCTGCATGCTACGCAGACAGGAAAGTGACCAGGAGATGTTGAGTTACTATATACAGCTCCATCTATCCATGAGGATATATAACATAGGAACCAAGACTCCAGCCACGACAGAACCAGGACATATGGCACTCCAGGAAGACCCGCGCCGTGATCACCCTGGTACATGCATCTGCCACCCCAACAATTGCAGCCGTCCGCAGTTGCGCAACGAAAGCACTGCAAGCCACGTGTCTTACTGGGTAGCGAAGTCGAGACTAGTGAACTCCACGATATCGTTGCATTGTTTGTCACTGCACCAGATTGTGAGCTCCCGTACATCCGCGGGTCTATCATTATACTGAATTCTGTGGCTACTAATGGGGGCAAGAAGTAGAGCACACGGATATTTTGGCGCCAGTACCACGACAGGAATGGAAAACATTCATTGCACGGTCACCAAAAATTGGGGTCACCAGCAACTTGCATGCCAATTTAGGTTTCGTAGATCGATCAGATCGGTGTTACGCACCACAGGGCTGGTCTCCGAAAAACCTTGGTTGTGACAATAACAGATTCTCGACTTCCTAGTAACTGCCATAATGGAATGCCAGTCCTTGCCCTCCCGCTGCCGGTGACCTCGAGAACACGGACCTTCATTCATCACTATTTTGGAGGGAGGAAGGATGAAAAATATATCTTCTGGTTAGTATACGTGGTGAACAAAATGACGAGATATAGACGCACAGAGGTCGCTGAAAAGTTGGCACATGAGATAGCTACTTGATCTAGATCCTTCCGAGGCATGGCAAAGATCTGCCATAAAGTTTTGACTTGTCCCGGACGAATTATGCAGCGTCACAAATACACGCTAGCTTGCAGCACCCCGGCCGAAATGTGTGAGCCTCTTTTTGTGCAAAAATTAGAAGTGATTCATAGTATGGTTAAACCGGCATAATGTTAGCCAGTAACAATCACCGGTATACCGGTCGCAGGGTAGAAAAATGAAAACTCGTTGCTGCCCAACCGCAGCAAGAAGTGCATGACACAAACTTGACTCAGGAGCATCAAAATCTTTTCAAGTTAGACGGAAATGTGGTGAATATGAATACAGGTCAAGCGCCGAGCTAGTTTCACTGTAGAAGAGAATGCGCTTAAGTCAGGCGACTGAAGCAGACTAACATCAATCGAGACCCAACTGGCTGTGATGGTTTCCCAGCATGACAAAGGCATGAGAATTGAATGTCCAAATAACTTCAGGTTGCCAAGGCGTATCGGACCATCGGGTTCGGGGTGGGTGCAACGCAAGACGACAGAGTATTGTGCCGGATCCTAAGCCGCGGTGTCTACGGTATAAGTACGGCACTTCAGCTAAAAATCAAAATTTGCAAACAGGGCTTATCACATCGTGTTCGGAGCTGACTGCATGAAATAACGTACCCTCCAACTACGCTATACCGAATTCATTTTTTCTTCTTTTTAGATCAATGCATAATACCAAATTCATGCAACTTCTCGCATTGTGGATGGCTGTCTTCATTGGCCTACGGTCTGCCGACAGCCTAGGGGAGACTAGTCTGATGTCAGCCCTCAAACTTTATAATAAACTCACGTTGTGCACATTTCCTTCGAAGGTTAAGCATGCCGTTGGGTATAAGTAGGCGCCCGTATACTAAGCGTGGTGATCGATCATTCATGATGATGGCTGTGAAACCATCTGATGCCTTTGTAGAACTTGCGGGAAACGTGTATTGCCAATGTCCTTCGAGATAAACGCGCTTGTCTGGGTTTGAACTGGATCCGGGCTCCTGAAGAACTTGATGCCCAGGCGTTAGCCGGTGCTCACGATGGAGAACGAGAGGCTGATTGAATATTAAGAAACCCCAATGCAGTAGTAACATATTGGGGCAAGTCGTTGAAAACTGTACCGTCACTGTAGTACCTCCATCAGGATTTCCTGTGACTCTTGCGTAAAGCTCGGAAAATATTCAATGCAAAGTTTGCGCAGATTATTAGATATTGATAGAGTCCTGCAAATGTTGAAGCTGAAGGGCTACTGCAATGTTCTTGATTAATCCCACGCTGATGATCGTGATGCGATGACAGTCCAGGTGACTTGTTTGCTGACTGTATGTTGTTGCACCTTACTGGCAAGCACCTAAACGCTCATTTCAGAAACATTCCAAGACGTCTACTATCAATGTCTCTTACATCTCCTGAGGTATTCTCAGTTGAGAAACGCGTTGCGATTGCAGCAGTACGGAGAGCATGTCTAGTAACTAGCACCGTGTTCAATCAATTAGTCCGAGACAGAACGGATACCCTCAAGAAGGAAGACGAATCACCAGTAACAGGTGTCAATTCCCGTCTTTCAGGTTTGAAGGTCAAAGCTAACCATATAAAGTCGGAGATTATGCGGCACAGGCGGTTATCAACACTGTCTTGAGGAATGCATTCCCCAAAGATCCCATCGTCGGCGAGGAGGGTGCAGATGCCCTCCGGCAAGAATCAAATGACAGACTGCGGGAACGAGTGGTTTCCTTGGCTACCAACGCGTTGCAGGAAGATCTCATCGACGGGGAGAGTACGCAATGGGGCTTAGGTTCTCATCACGAGCACAGTTCAGAGGCCCTGTTGAAGGCAATAGATGAAGGAACGATACAGGTGGTCCGGATAAACGTGAGGCTATGTTGTATATCGTTAATTCCGTATTCTGAACCTGCACTTAGGCATGTGGACAGTTGACCCTATCGATGGAACAAAAGGCTTCTTGCGCGGCGGTCAATATGCCGTTTGTTTGTCTCTCATTGTGAATGGCCAGGTTGTGCTAGGCGTCATTGGATGTCCGAATATACAAATACACCCTTCAACCCCTGATGGAGGACAGGGTTGTATTTTGTTGCGGTCCGAGGACAAGGCGCCTTTCAGGTAATCTCCAATTCTGTGCGTATGATTCCCCTAATTTCCTTACACAGATCACCTTGTCTGGCACCGGTGCGATTAAACTCCCTTACTTTTCTTCAGAGAAGTCCTATGTTCTGCAATCGGAAGAGCCGAAGCACACAAATATACCATTGATTAAGCATGTTTCAGACGAGCTCCACCTCACTGAATGGGGAATGGACAGCCAGGCCAAATATTGTTGTCTTGCTAGAGGAGAGGGCGCTGTGTATCTTCGCATGCCAGCGCCTACCGTTGGTGGCAAACAGCCTTATGAAGAGCGAATTTGGGTAAGTTGCTGGACAATCAATTACTTAGTAGCGCTAATAATCCCCGTTGCCCTGACTTGCAGGATCATGCCCCTGGAAGCATCCTCGTTGAGGAGGCAGGTGGCAAAATCACAGATTCTGAGGGCGCTCCGCTTCGGTTTGGACTTGGGAGGGGAATGGGAAAGAATCATGGTTTTGTAGCCACAGTCGATGAAGAACTTCATGGACGAGTGATATCAGCTATCAAGCGAGCTCAATTCACAGAGGATACTAAAAAGACGAAGGATACACCTTAAAGGAGCCCCTTGGATTACACTGTCTATTTCTCGTCTATCAGACGCTGGTACAACATGTGATTCCTTGCGTACCTCTTGAGGTTGCAAATCGGAGATTAAGTGACAGCCGGGCATTATATCAAGGCGCCGGCATGCCTTCTGAACTTGAAGGGCCCGGGAACCGTTAGCGCCCCCTCCACGCTACCTCCCACGGATGAACTAAACATTCTATGGAACTTTTGTTGCATCCCAGGGGGCGCTGGCGCCCATGCCTGGTCAGTGCTCGACGTCAAATCTAGTTGGCTCATCTATTAGCGCCAGTTGATCAGCTCAATCTCTTGACCAGTCATTGCCGTATACTAAGTACTTAGTCCAAAAATGATGGTGAAGCGCCCATCTTAAGCTTCCGAGACGGAACTAACAAAAATGTGTTTAAGATTACGTCGCATAGACGATTTTAAATCTATCTGCCGTGTTACATTTCAATTACAAAAGTCCTGAAGGCTGTAGAGTAAGGGTTCAGTACGAGGACTAAGGAGCGTGTGAACATCTGAAGAGCGGTGCCTTCTGCCTGTATCTTCCACATCCTGGCGCTTACGGTTGTCTTTAGTACTTCCTGGCAGCTCCCGTTTCGCCGCTTCCCTGCCGCGGAGAGCACAGGGCGCTTGATAGATGAGCGCTATTTCTGAGAATGCTTCTTGCCTCATGGTCATTCGCCGCGAGAACCTCACAGCGCTAATACACCTGTTATTTACCCCAGCTCTTTCGACTCACTGCATATTCTATGCTGCCTAGCAAAAATGATTGATCAGGCCACTCTTCAAACTGCAACATATAACATCAGGCATATAGCTACCGGGCAATACGTTGCTCTCAAGGACACCATGAGAACGTCGACTTTGATTGTCCTCCAAGATAGCCATTTCGAACACCTTGCAGTGAGCCTTCACATAGTTAGTCTCTATGTGCTGACTTTTTTTTGACAGTGGGTTTTGGACAAGCTGGCTGGGCTTGAAGACACATATCATATCAGGAGTTTCCTGCAGAACACCTTTGCTCAGATGGGAGAGTCTCCCACTGCGGGTGCTGAAATCGTTTCCGGGACAGAATCATACCCGTGGTTCATTCGTCCTGCTGCCAGCGGTTTTGGTGACTTCTACCTGTGAGTAGCGTAGTTATCGTTGACACTTTTTTTTTTGAACATGCAAGGTACCTAGCATTTCGCCTTGTTCGGATCCCTCACTCTATTGGACCATTATGAAGACGAGGGATGGCACGAAAGTAAGCCTATCTAAGTTTGATTTGCAACCTCATACTTACCGGCTCTTACAGGCTATACTTACCAACAATCCACAACATCACGTATACTGGCAATTTGTCAAAATGTCTGCATAAGGTGCAAGCTGGGAATCGGGTGGGCAGTGACACTGGGTCTGGGGTGGTGAAGTGGAGTACGAGGGTCCGAGTGTGAGGTTTGAGGGGTCACAGTCCAGGGTCACGTCCAGCCAGTTCTCAGTGAAAATTTTGTGTATATAGTATTGTGTTCTGTGTTCTCGATGATTGATTAAAATTTTAAAATACTGATTGTGCCATGCATCTGAGGCTGTGCTTCCATGGGACAATCCAGGATGATCCAGAGTAATCCAATTGCTTCTTTTTTTTTCTGGTGTCGGAAAGCGGTGCCCACTTTACAGCCGGCTTTTCACATCCGACATGCATGTACCACTGATTCAGAAGGGAACAACATACCCATGCTATGGCTGTGTTCATTAACTATAGGATGACATCCATGGTGTCATCTGGAGTCCAAACATCATGCCTAGAAGTCTCTGTGACAACTCGGCGCCACCCCCAATTCTGCATTTTCGCCTGCCGCATGCCCGCTCCATTGTGCATGCGGAGTTCATGCGAAGTCGGTTGAACTTGAGAATCCAGATACGAAATTATCCCATGACGCTGTTTCATATATTGTCTCGACACCACTGTCGTCGGCAAACTCGGAAAACATGTGTTTGACTCCGATTCGACTATAAGAATGGCTTGGTAAACCTATCTCATTTTGAAAAACACAACTTTGCTCATTGCTGTACACTCACCTTCGCGACGATGACAATTCCGGGCAACCTTCGAACTGGGACTTACACTCTCAGGAATGCTAGTACCAATGACTTTGTCATTGTACCAGGCCCAAAAGCTGCTACCCTGATAACAAGCAGAGACGGCCGAGCAGAGAATGCTGCAGTAAGTCCAGCATATGGGTCATGTGGAGGAACATAAAAGAAATATCATTTTATAGTGGGTCCTTGAAAAACTCAGCGGGTATTACGACAAGTACAACATCAGAAATTTCGCGCACAACTCGTATGCCACTGTCAACTCTGTGCAAAAAAGAAGTGCTGCACTCACCTGTGGGCACGAAGTGTGCCCTTGGAGTATCAGACCAACTGGATACGGAACTTATGTGTCTGTCTTCCATCAGAGTTCATTACGTCTTATCTAATAGACGCACATGTACAGGATATCGCCACACTCAGATGCTTCGCTATTTGGAGCCTGACAACATCCGGGGATCACTCACAGGTATCAATGCTCTATTGAATTTAGGTCTACTTACATAGCAATTGAGCGTAGGCGCTGTTAACGGATGATCGGACGAGCACCGTTCATTGGTACTTGCATCGTGTGTCGGCCTGAAGACATGGATAAACAATGGGCTGCAGTGCAGATGAAACGTTGCACTCGTCACAGAATAGTAGCCCCCATATCCTCCGAATCTCGCGTTCGATGCGGAGTGATTGATGGAGGTAGCAAGCTAAGTGGAGGCGCTGGTACGATAGTATATGTGATCCTGTTACCTATGTATTCGAACTCAGACAGGTTCTCGAGTTACACCTTTATATTAATCATCATTTAGTGACGTTAGTCTGTAACAATAACAAAAGAATCGATTCCAGTTAAGTAAACCTCCATGCATGCATATGATGATACAACCGCAGCAGCGATCGCGCGCGCGAGTAATTTTGCTATCTGAACTCGCGCTCAAATTTGGCTCCAAGAGATGATGTCCATTTCGACTACGTTTAGCCTGAGTGATGTAATAGTGAAAACCTTGAAGGTTGTTCGCAGAGCATCATCAAAATTCAATGCTTTGCATGGTGACAGAGCGTCGATGATTTGATGTAAATATCAAATCCTCATCATTCTGCGTCACACGGTACCTGTGATCAATAGGCACGCGGGACTATTGTGGCAGGCTGCCTAAGCACACTGATTTTAGACACATCTTGCTTCTTGATCATACGGTAGAGCAGGGCCAGCGGCCCAAGCCCAGAGCAAAGCAGACGAGCGGCTGCGATGACGATGGCTACGAACCTAGTCTATATGCTGACCAAGTTGTGGAAAGGGCTGACAGGGCCCCTGGTGCGTAGCTCCGGGACCCCCTGGTCTAACGGCATCAAGGTTTAATTCGGAGACAAAGGTGGAGGAGTTCAGGTTACACACCACTTCATAAGTTCCGTGTCAGGGGCTCCTCATGAGCGTAAGCGCTACTCGAAATTATGTGTCATCAGGAGGCACACCTTCAGCACTCACCAAAGGTACATACAAATGATGTTCAGAAAGGTGCTGGCATCTTCAACACCACACCATCGGTTGCTTCTTTGATGCCCATGACACAAAACCTGGATCACTCATTCATCCGCACAACATGATACACAACCTGCCGTGTCTTCAAACGTTGCAAGTGCTGGTTGGACAGTCCTATCAAAACATGGGAGTGCCTAGTATACTCACAGCTATGTGCTGAGGATGAGATGCTAAACGTGCACCCGGATTGGACAGTGAACGGCGTTGTAACTTGTTGGGCGAAGATTGGTTTGGGATGACTTAAACACGTGATTAAATTACATAAATCAACATATTTTGCTGCCACATCTCAAGACCTT